>VZSE01015381.1:143784-175717 GCA_013398275.1 Promerops cafer | reverse complement strand
AAAAAAAAAAAAAAAAAAAAAAACATAATTTTTAACTCACTCTCACTTGAGAGTTTCACCTCTTAATGTATTTCCTGGTGGAGGTCCTTTTCAAACTTCTAATTTAATCTTCTTTTACATCAAATGCTTAAAAAGGCACTGAGTCTATCCTACAGTGCAGGTCATAAAACCTCACTCGGCCCCTTTTATTCAAAGGGTCTGCATACTAAAAGCCATCATTTCCTCATATAATTAAATACTCATCACCATCTTTTACAACACTGGCAGTTTTAGTTATTTTTTACAGAAGGTAAATACAATCATTTTGGTCAAGTCACTGAAACAATATCTGACACTGCAAGTACCTTTGGTCTTCCTTGTCAACAGCAATAAATACACACTCTGTCAAGCCCTCCCTGTTCACCTACCCTCCTTAGCCACTGTAAACTGTGCTATTATACAAACACCCCAGAGATACAAGGGCAGTCCCTTTTTTTCCTATTCAAACTGAAGCTAACTGCAGTAGCTGCACTTGAGTAAATTTTTTTTTTTTTTGCCCCAGTAGCTCTTTCTAAGCCATCTCAACTCTCTGTGATGTGGAGAAAACACAGCTTTTGTGTTTCCATATCTGATATCTGTGAATAGTTGTGACTATTCACAACTCTAAAAAAAATCCCCAAGATTGGCTTAAACAAGTATGGTTTCAAATCCACAAAGGCAGGGTTTTTTTCCTGAGGATTTGTTGGTATTTTTGTGGGGTTTTGTGTTTGTTTTGTTTTTAATAGCCTCGCCTCCATTGCTTTGAGCTTTTGAATCTTTAGGACTCATATTACCAAAATTTTCACTGTTACCATCCCAGCCAAGAATCTTACCATTTGTAATATAAACTTAAATTCTTCTAAAATCATAAAAACCAGAAATGCAAGTTTTAGTACCAACAGTCAGTGTTGTAAGGCACAAAAATAAGAGGACCAGTGATAACACTGTACTTTAGAGAAAGACATACTAAGGAAAACCCAGAGAATTCTGATCCCAGATGATGAAATAAGGAAGTGTCAAGTATCATATTTGTGTGACAAGTACACTAGAAAGGTAAGATATTAATGACTCAACTCTATATCAGAGTTCATCAATTTTACACTTAACTCCTTAAACTTCAGTGGCATGAGAGTTTCCCTAACGTGCTGCACCATTGTGAATCATAAGCATTTCCTCAGAGACTTGACTAAATACTGAACAACTCATACAATCTCAGTTAATCCTAACATGAATAATAAAACCCTTGTATACATCTGTGTTCTTAAAAGCTTACAGCCTGAACAAAAGATGTTACAATCAAAGAGAAACACTTCTGTTAACCTCAGTGAAATCAAGATGGAGACTTTATTTGCATAAATGTGACTGAGAGCTGACTGTGATTCTAAAGAGGAAAGCACCACCATCCTTGTAACAACAGCTGTGCAGCCATGAAGACCAAACTACCCAGAGGCAAAAGCCCCACTCCCATGGCTATGGCATGATAAGCATCCTAAAATGGTCTGGCATTTTCAAAAGGGCCACCAAACCCAAAGATGCAGGCCTGATGACATAGAGGGAGCAGCCACAGGGTTTAACACAAGAATCCAAATTCCCAGCATCTGACTTCAGTTGCATAAAACTTCTGAGAAAACAAAGGTTTAGCTTTAGCTTTCAGTTACAGCCACTGAAAAACCCAGATTGTGACAAGCAGTGATGCCTGAGAACAAGAGTCATATTTAAGTGAAAAATAATAGCATCAGTTTTTAGTGGTGCCCTTTTGAAGTAGCTAAAGAAACAGATTGATGACTAAGACAACAAAAAGCAGTAACAAACCCACCATGGGTTTTAATACTATATTTAAATCATATTTTTATGTCAGTGGAATACTACAGATGAAAATGAAAATCTTTTGTATTGACAGCTGTGGAGCAAGATGAGTCATATCTCCCTGACAGTAAAAGAGACTGAAGTTAGAAACTTGAGAAACTTTCAAGTCCTCCAGCTCCCACTTCTGTTACATGCACATTGGGTATCTCAGGAGACAAACAGCAAGGAGACAATCAAAACCATTTCTGGCAGTTTTCCTAGCACGGGTATCCATCTTCAGTGGCACCCATTGGCATTTCCAAAACAGAGATCTAGCAGAGAGACATCTTCCAGCACAGGTATTTTCAGGAGTTCCTCTCCTCCTTTCTGTTACAATTTTGTGAATTATTTTTCACACTATGTGATTCCAAAGGTGCATTTTTTCCATAAAAGCCAATCATTATCTTTGTATACCATTTGTTTTGTCTGAATAATCAGCAGTTTTCATAAACGTTTAACACAGTGAAACAGCAGTAGTGAAAATGAGAATATTTACCTTAGCACTGCTCTTTTGGGGAGCAAATGCTCAGCTCCATTACAGGAAAATAAGATCAGAATTATGTAGGGAACCACCATGATCCCTTGACACCAAGTTTGCTAGCTTTACTGTACATCCATGCTAAAACAGAGATGAGTGTAATAAAGACAGGGGAGAAAAGGCTTGGGAATGCACTCCTTACTTGTTACCAAAATAATATCCTGTTAGGCAAAATGGAGGTGTACCAACTCAGCAGAAAAGAGAACAGCAAACATTAGCAAAAGGACTGAAGATCCAGAGCTGCCCAGTCTCTCAAGTAAAGCTTATGAACTGTCTGCAGTAACTGAAACAACACAAATAAGCAACAATTACACAGTCACCTACTCCAGATTAACTGCTGGTTCACACAGGTTTACCTTTTTGGATTAGCAGACAGGGAGCAGGTAACATCTGAAGTGAATAATATTGACTGATGCCACATTATCACAGAACTTGCACCTGTACATATTTGCGCATAAACAGTTAATAGATATATGGAGCTAATAAATGTAGAGAAGTCATGTTTGGAACATGCTGTATCAACCAAGAAGGAAACAGGATTTAAAAGCAATATTGGAAAGTTTAATCTTCAGTATTTTTAAGCCTCTCAATTGGGTGTCTAAAGCTTGGGTCCCAGAGCGAGATTGATTCCAAAGCCTGATAAAAAAAGCCAAGTAGCTAAACTTCAATGTATATTTGTGTATCAATATAATGTTTAAATCTTAGAAAAGGAGTCTTAAAATTCTTTTGTGGAAAATTAGCAACTTATTTCAATTGAATAAATTCACTCTCTCTATTACCAATCTTAGCACTGTTCACCTATTAAATACATCAAACAATGTAATAGTGATTAACAAAAACTCTTTCCTTAAGTTTTACTCCAAGGGCAATTGTACAGTGTTATTTCAGTAGGGACTTTGTGAAGAAAGTAAGTTAATATGATTTAAATTTGTTTTTAAATAAACCCCTAAACCCTCTTGTAACCATTAAGTATTACCATCTAATAATATGTTATTACACTCCCTGTCTCTTATTTTCTAGAAACAAGATACATTTTCCTTAATGCAGAAAGCTAGGAGGTAGGGTTAATATTATTAGACTCTTCTAAGTTTTAGTACAGTGGAAACCTGGCATTGGTCTGATAGAGTCCAGGATGATGGAAGGGATGCTGAAATAGCCAGAGAATGGGATTAATATCATGTTCAGAAACCTGATCTGAGCCTCTTGAGCCATATGTGAGGTAGCAATGCCAGAATGCAATATGTGTCCTCACCAAGAAAAAGGATTCAGCATATAAATAAATCAGAGTGAATTTAATATAACTAACTTCAACTTTTCCCTTCCAGGGATGAGAAATTGGAAAGTGCTGAGCGATTCTGTCTCGTTACCTAACTACTTTTAAGAGGCATCTCATTACAGAGCTTCCAGAACTAGAACTGGCATTGGAAACCACAGCTTTTTTATAGGAGTCACAGTGCTAGCCAAAAAAACCTTACAGCTATTCAGTATGAAGAACAGGGATATGTTCTCCCAGGCAGGCCAGCTTCCTGATTCAGCTCCCTCAAACTTAAACACCCAGTTGAGGAAAACTCTTAAAAAAGCAAGATGGGTGAAAGTAGGGACAACATCTGAAAGTTTAAGCTTCTTGTCTTTTGGTTTTATTAGTATTCAAATTCTAATTCAAATAGCCCAAATGATCACCTTAGGCAAAGGATGCAATTGGTAGCAGTTGAATATTGGAACTTCTCACTAAGCAGCAGGGTATCACAAAGAGCACCTGCAATAGCTTCATGCAGCCTTCCAACAAAACTGTATTTCTAATTATGTACAAAATAAAAACACCAACAGGAAACAACTGCAGGCCTCCATGATTACCACAGATGAGGACTTAAGCTATTACATAAGTGAGTTTAGGAAAATTACCAAAAATCAAAGGTTCAATACTTAGTCTGTTTTTTCACTTCACCGTTGTCTGGAGGAGTCAGCTTGTATTGAGCATAAGTGCAGAATTAAAATCACATCTTTACACTATCTCTGGAAGATCAACTGATTCCCCATCTGTCAAAAAAGGGAGGAAGCCAATTCCACCATCTGACAACACGAAGGCCGCCCCGCAGACCCCAGACAGTCAAGAACAGTTATCACAACTTGACAAGCTGAACTCAACTGTTGTGCTGCACCCTACAGAAAAGGAAGCTACTTGATAAAATCTAAATCATGTTCATTTTTAATTTCTGCTCTCTAAAACATACCTGGAAGAAAACATTAACTCTATCCAATCTCTGCAGAATTGGAGACAATGTTCTCCAAACAGTTCAGCTGACTGCTTAACTGTCCCAAGAATTAAAAATTGCTCAGGTTGGAAAGAGATAGAAAGGATACAAAACACCACTTCTCCACCACATCTGAACCACAAACTAGAAATAAAATACCTTACATTCATAAATCTGTCCCCCTCTTTGAGAAACTACATGGACTTTTAAGTTTGTTAATCCACTACACTTGTATGGTCAGGAAAAAAAATAATTACATCACCTGGTAAAAATTATTACCAATATAAAAAAGAACCTCTGATGAAAACTAATACTCCTGCTCAGTACTACCTTAGCAGATTGCTGGTACTGTTTATTCAGAGCTGTGCAAGCATATTTATTATGTGGCATTAATAAATGGAGTCAACACATAGGTCAAACTACAAGCATGTAGTAGTGCCACAGCACATTTTTCCTATTTACTGCACTTCTACACTGGCTCACAGTGCACTACTATTTTCACAGCAGGGTACTTTTTCCTCCTTAATTTCCTGTTTAGAATGACTTATAAGTGTAACTTAACTCCTCCAGCCAGTATGGTCTCCCTGATTTTTTCAAATAAACTGGAGATATCTTAAATAACAGTTACTTCAGCAGTCATAAGATCATACTGCTCTTGCACCACTAGACCCCAGAAAAATCTTTTAAAATGTAAAGCTCTTAAAATTGTAAGATTAACAAGAGTAATTTATAAGACTAAAATGAAAAAAAAAAAAAAAAACAAAAAACAGAGCAAGTTTGTTTTGAACATTTTGAAAGTATCAGTCTGCAATGCAGTTTGTGTGGTTGCCACAAAGCTCTTTGCAAGGTCTTCATCCACAGTCCAACAGAGCGTGGGGAGCCAAGATTCATCTGGGACACAAAGGTATCATGGAAATGGAAAACCATAATTTAAAAAAAAAAAAAAAAAAAAAAGACAAAATCCACTGTAATCCTATGTAATCACCAGACTTGGAACAAAAAAGGATGACACAGAGATCCATCAGTGATAGTCAATCTTAGTTATTGTGCCTTGGCCCTGGATGCAAATCAGTTGCAGAGACAGGAACATTCCAGCTCTGGCCTGATGGCAATGGGCTGCAAACGATTTCCCAGAAGCAATGAGGGAGATTTTTGTAACACATCTACTCATACTGGGTGTTTTTTCCAAAGGTCTGAGGTAGGGCAGTTCTTGCCAGGAAGCTCTGTTTGGCAGGCTCTGACTTTTCCAGCTCTCCTTTATCCAACAGCAAGGCCAAAATAAATTCATCACGTTTACCTGCCAGTTTCTGCCTTCCAATTTTCCTAGACCTTTCAGTAGCATATTGAAAATCCATTACTACTGACAGCAGAATTGGAAATCAGAATGGCAGTGTCCTCTTTACCCAAAAATGCAGTCTCAATGTGCAGAAGGAGGCTGTGCCATTATGCACTGGCACAACAGCATGGTGTCTAATACTTAACTGGTCAACTTCAGAATTTACTACTTTGACTCAAAATTATAGAAAATACAAGTATATATAAATACGTTTTCCACCCCCTTCCCCCAAGCAAAACTTGGGAAGCATAGGGAACTGTTTAGAGAACCATAAAAAAAATTCTGTCATGGACATGAATGAAAACTTAATTCAATACTAATTAAATTTTAAAGCATGTTTCTATGAACAAAACCATGAGTCTTTTTCTCGCTGAGGAGGAAGGTGGAAGCAGCCATAGATAGGAAACAAACATCTCACACAGCAAAAGTTCTGTTACTCCAGTGCTGTCCAAGCAGCTATAAGGAGGGGAGAACTGTGATCTCACCTTCAAATCTACTGCAAAAAAGCCTTTTAATCACTCCAATCAGGCAAGAGGGCTACCATCATTACCAGAGGTAAAGGTACTTATTCCAAAAAGAAAGCACTGGGGAAAGACTGCAAACCCTGTCGCCTCCATCTGAACAATTTTCACAATGTTTTCCATTGTCTGGAATATTTCACCTTGAAAACATCTCATTTCTTTCCAATTTTGAAAAGCCAATTATTTTGTCAATTATTACTCTCCAAGCATGAGTACTTTTCAAAATCTGGACTATCCATCACTATTAAAATATTTTTGTTACTTCCAGACCATTTTAGGAAAATGAAAAAAAAGACCACAGTTTCTTGTAAAAAGTGTTGGCAGAATTACTGAGCATAATTCAGGATTATCACAGTGAGATGAAATAGACTAAATAGGTCAGCATAGTACACCTCACCATATTCTTTATTTTTCACTATCTTTACCATATTCTCTATCTTTCAAAAAATAGCCAACAGAAATATTTTTCAAAATTTTCCCATTTCTTTTTCATGAGAAAATTATAAAATCATATTTTACTCCTTGCTGCCAGCTATCTGACAGACCACTGGGGAAAAAACCCACAACCAAAAGTGTTGAACAATTCTCCTTTAGTAATAAAATCCAGGTATTTACAAGGTCAGGTTTCAACTTCAAATAAGGAAAATCATAACAGATCTTTTTAGCAGAGATTTTGGCCTAGTAATTTCTTTTTTCCCCCCAGTATAAAGCAATTGCACGGTAACACTATTACTACAAAAATACACAGAACATGCATGACCTAGCAGCCTCAGAGAACTCACTACTAGAAAATGACACTCTGTAGTTTGAACTTCAGATGATGTGCACTTTTTTTCACTAAGGTTCCTCACCTCTTATTATTTATATCTGCTTTCTTCTCAGTTTATGGCATTTGAAGATTTTTTTTTTTAAGATCATTTGTTTTAGGAAAAATCATATTCAACTTCAGAGTGATATGACTAAGTTACTGGTCACCCATAAAACAAGAGTGAAAATATTTAAGTAAATGATAATGAGCACACATTGTCCAGAGTCTTTGTTACAGATGGAAGAAGATTTTAGACAGTAATTTATGCACCCTGCCATTGGACCCCATCTAACAAAATTTTCTTAGCAAAGGACATGAAAGGTCCTGGCAATTTTTTGTTCTGACAGCTAACGGATGTTTATTACAAGTAGAGAATTTAGCAAGCCTCTTAACTTGCTGAATCATATCTATGGAAGGTCAAGTCTCATTCCTGGGCCCATCAATCTCCAACCAGGTCTTCAAATTCCTGCTGCTTCATTAAATTAATCTGCAACATCATCTAACCTTTACCAACGACTCACATTTTATTTCTGACTATCAGACTTTCCTGAATTGATTTTACATCTCAGGTAAGTGTAAATGAAAACAACACATACCATGAAAGTGGGTTAAAAAATAATATGGTAAATATTTGACTGCCAAAGTTGGAAATTCTGTTAAAATAGAAGTGTCAAAAATTAGGAAAGCACAGTTCTAAATTGTAATTAGCAACTATGAGTGTTATAGGGAAGTTGGAACTTCCCTCAGCATTGGGCCACGAACCCTGAGGAACTTCAGGAAATAATTCTTGTCTGCTTGCCCTGCCCAATGCCAAGCCTCAACTCCAACCACGTAACCATTTTTATATTTGGAAGATAAAATGCACAACCTTTTAATCCAAAAGTATGTATAGAGTCAGAACACCTACCAGATAAAAGTCAAAAATTTTCTTAAGGTTTGGTTTCCATTTCTTTATACAAATTGTCTTACATCTAGATCAGCCAAAAAAAAAAAAAATTCAAATAATTATTTTTAAGGGGAAAAATATCACTCATATGATTTCTGCAACTATATCCTACATTTTTGTATTTGATCCCACAACGGATGATGCTTTACTAATCAAAGGACAGGCCAGATCCCACCAGCAGTAACTCCCATGCAAGTGTCATGACTCTAGAGCAGTTGTACTGAAGGCAAAACAGCAAACTCACCAGCCTGCAGAAGTTAATCCCTAGCCACAATTTTATTCTGAGGGAATGGATCAAAAACATGGGCCAGATAATGTTGGATTTCCAAATGTTTGTTAGCATTCTGAAAGACTATTTGGCAATTATAAGGTAAGCTGTAACATTCAGAATTGCCTCTGGTACTTAAAATAGAAAGCCTTTTAACCACATCAAATGCAAGCCCTAAAGTTCATACCTCCTCATGCAAAAGGAAATGTGAGTAAACATACAAGTAGGAATGTTTGTCAGCCTATAGAGAGATGTCACTCAAAGAGCAGTGGCAAAATTAACAACTCAAGGCGTTTTTCTACTTTTCTCCTACACATATAAGCCACAATTACTGTAACTCTCACAAAAGTTTTCAAAGGGTCAGTATTCACAATCATAGGCAGATATGTTTTTCAGGAAGGAAGCAAAAGCAAATCTGCTTAGGTTAGCAGAGAAGTATCATCAGGTTTTCATGGCTGGAGTTTTACATGTTGGAGACTCATTTCTTCGTATTACATGTCTGTAATAAATACCCTGATGCTCTTTGAACATATCTGCTTCCTGTGCTTAGAATTCACCATGACTACCTACTTCTACAGTCCTCCCCTAAGCTCACCATACTAATGAAATAAACTTTGTAGATATCTGGCCTCAAGCAACCTAATTGAAGCACAAGCATGCTCTCATGTTAACTCAAAAATAGCGTGCGAGATCTCTTCTTCAAAGTAAGGTTTTGCTCTTCCACACCATTAACCAGTAGACTGATATCAAGTGTTGTTCAACAGCCATTTTAAAGCTGAATCCACTGGTTCTAAATAGGAAATAAACCCTACAATTTAGGCACCACATTGTCTGTTAGTGTGTGGATTTGCAAAAAACCTAAAATAAAAGTTTCTTGGTTTTCCTCTCTGCCAAAGTCATTGTATTTCTCTCCATTATGTTACACCATATTAGTCAGCACCATTCTTCAATTCTCAGTGGAGTTCTTGGATCATCTGCTGATGGGCCATCAGACAATTTCACTGCTTCTTAGGCTACACCAACACTGCAGAATACCCATGCTCTGCAACAGCCTGTAAGATTATTCAGACCAAGGACCTGAAATGAGTAGACTACAGCTTTCTTGCATCCTCATGCCTATGTTTCCTTTCCTTGGAAACCAGGATTCAGAATGAATGGAGAAGTAAAAGAAAAGGAAAAATTAGTAGTATATGCTTGGGGCTCATCCCAATATTAAATCAGACATGGACAGGCTGCGAGGTCGGGCATCAAAGCACTCTGTAGCTAACAGAAGGGGGTATATCCAAAAAATGTAGTTCTAAGTTTAGGTCCCACACTCCTAATTTGGACCATTCAGTGAGGTGGGATTACTCCTGACCTTCACAATTCTGCCATAGCCCTCTGCACGCCCTTCAATACTGTCATGACTGGCAAGGGGGGTAAATTGTCTGGCTTTTTTGTCTGGGGAGCTTTTGTGGGTGGTTGCTTTGGGTTTTTCTTAACACAAGAGTGAGCACAAGAGTAAGAAGTTCAAACACATCATCCATTTACACAAGTAAAAGACAAAGCTACGAACTCAGTAGATTTTTTTCAACAAAATGTAACAAAAGTCACAGCCTTGATGACAAAAATGACAACACACATAGCAGGGTCTTTTATTACAGCTAGTCTCACTGTTTAGAGTGATACTCCCTAGCATTCTGCCAACACCATGTAAAAGTAGTAGTGCAATTCTACATATATAAGCAACTAATATACATTGAAATATTAACTGCAATAAGGAAAAACAAAACTGTAATGGAATAATTTAATATTAAGTCTTCTATAATGGGTATCACACAGTATTTTTAAAAGCCCAAGTCTGAAATTATGCTTATGTAATTTATTATTATTATTTTAATGAGTAAGGGCCTTTAAAAATGCATCTCAGCAGCACTACTTAACATATCTTTCTCTGCAAATGATTCATGCAACCAGGCTAATTGCACCTTTTCTACCAAAAAAACCCAACCTGTATATTGTGGACTACTCTTACCACTAACAGATATGAACAAACAAGAATCATTTGTTATTTGATAGAGCATGACCAGTTTTGGGTACCCAGTCTTCAGCTATGCCTCACAGTAATTCATCACAAAAAAAATTTAAAGTCAAAAACCAGTTTAAACTCAAGCTCAAATACCATCTTGCTCACCCTAACTTCAAAATACTTCTCCAGAACAAATTCCACACACAGGAAATCAACCATCATTCAGTGACTAGTCAAGAGGAGTGAAGCTGTGTTATTTTAAGTCGTGAAATGCTCCTGAAATTTCCTCATCCATTATATAATCATAAAACCTTTTTAACATCTAACAAAAATATATCAACTTTTAGACGTATAAGTATCTATTATCACGGTACACACAGGGAAAAGATAGCAACTACTACTCTCCCTCCTTCCTTTCTGTAACAGCAGTCCATTACCTTTATTTTATCCTTACAAGACTTGCAGTAATAGTACTATGACGTTTATCAAGATCTTTAAGTAAAGACTGAATTTAGATACTTTATTACAGCAGTGATCTATTCAGCCCACAGTGTGGGAAGGTGCCTTTTTATTTGAGGAATTTCTGCATTCCTTTTCACAGTTTTATTTCTCACATGAAAAGACGCCCATATTGCATGGCTATTTAGTTTCTCTTAAAAAAAAAAAAAATCTAGATAAATAAAGAACTATGGTCAACTAATTTTTCCTACAAGCTTATATTAATGCTATGCAGTGATTGTTTCAGTTATGCAATGTAATTGTTAACTCCAACATGGGAGAAAAGTCAAGAAGACAAGAACATTATTTTAGGAATTGTCTCCTTTCCACTAAAGACATCAGCTCTTCTACAAGTGTCTGTAAATCACTTTATCATGAGCATCATATCAACAATCAACATTGTGTTGAATGAGGTCTTGTCTTCTGGGACTGGGTGGTCACACAGACTCACATGCTTTCAGAGTATTTTGGTTTACAAAGATATTTAATTGATCAATGAACAAATTCCTCATACTTCAGAAGGTTAGCCTAAACCACAAAATGCAGTTGCAGTATTAAAGAAATTGTTGACTTTTGCAAAGTAAGCATTGCCTTTGATCTTATCTGCTACAAATTCAGTTAGTCCACATCACTCCTGGAGAGCCTGTTGTGTTGCTGGAAACAGGAATGAGGTGTCTGTGTCTGCATTTCATGTAGCAGGTGATTTCTGCATTTGGCTCTCACAAGCATTTGATTACAGAAAAGTATTAAGGAAAAAAAAGTAAATGCTGATTAAAAAAACAAAGGAAAAAAATATGTACAAGCTTAATATATATATTTTAAGATTATCTCTTCCTAGTTTGCCATACTTCCATTACAGTTTTTTAAGTAGTTCTATTATTTTACTGTTCCTGCTACATACACCTCCACAAGTGTAATGAATACACAACAGTAAAAATAAAGCTTTGCAGCACATCATGATATTCTGAGCTCAGGTTTATGTATTCACCACAGCTTTTAGATATTTTTCTGCTCTTTTAGTCTTTTAGATGCATTCTAGTTTGCCGGAAAAGCAGTACTTTTAATCTACTATTTTCATTTTCTGTTCATTTTGCTACATCTTTGCATTACTCAAACAGCGCTGGCAATTCCATCTAATTAAGTGGTTCAGTTGCCTTGAAGAGAAGGAGTATAAAAATTTTCCCAAAGTCAGCATATCAGCCAGCAGCATCCCGAGCTGGAGAATCAGATGTTTCTGAAACTGTTCTAAATTAAAATGTTTCGGCCCAAAACCTGGGTGCCATCACAGTACACATTTTTCGATGTACCAATACAGAATATGCTCTTTGGTCATCTTTCTTTTTTCTCTTCCCTCTACCAACAGAGTTATCTGAAGCTGAAATTAGTGTTAACTCTAATTATCAGCCTATGCATTAAAATCTTTTCTTCTAGGAGGCTGATGCTTACTATTCAACTTGTCTAATCTGTCAGAGGGTACAATGCAAATGAGTGCAGCTCATTAGCTGCTAACCCATCATCTTCATATCACAGTGAAAACAATGACTGGGAAGTAATCCAATTTCACTCTGCATCTCATGTATTCAGTGGCTGTTCTCCCTGAGCTAGGCTAAGTTGCCAAAAGGTAATGAGAGCAATTTAAGTTTTCAGGAAAGATAAAGCTGGGAACAATGCGTAACCCGAGAAAAGACAAATTAAACTGGCCAAAGGAGTGAGTCTGAACATAAAGTTAGGTGTCCAGGGCAAAGTTAATGTAAAGAGAATCGGGGTATCCTACAGCTAACTAGACACATATGTTACAAAGTACTAAACCATATGCCTGCTGCAAAGCAATGGCACCAAACAAAAGTAAAACTGTTCAAGAAGGGAAACAAGGGAAACATGCATAAAACGTTACTGTGAACATATAAAATAAGAAAATGTCAGCAACCAGGCCAAACGTATACACCTCACAGCTGAAGCTACACTAAATACACAGGAAACAAACCACCATGGTATAGGGAGAAAATGCTTGTATCAACACATAAGCTGTGTATAAATAAATGAATAAATAAATAAATAAATAAATCCAATCATGAGAAGATCCCTTCTATATATATTTTTTCCAGCTATCCCTAGTGACAACACACACTCCTCTCCATGCAGTTCCAAACAATTTATGTGGCACTTGGCCACATCAAAAAAACACATCAAAAGCTGGAGCATCTCACCAGGAAAGTGGTGATCGTGGCCCTGCAGAGAGTGAGACCTGCATTTCAGGGGTTCCCATGCTTCCTAGCATTCACTGGAATCCAAGGCACATTCCCATGTCACTTTGGAAAGGTCACAGTCCCTCAGACTTGGTGGCTGAAAACATTTATGGGCTACCATGGCTTTCCAACAGCCTGTCAAAATTTAGTTGATGATGGGCAGTCATCTGCATGTCACATCTTGTGTCTCTGCACAGCAGAGAGTAACTGGAAGCTCCTGAGGACCAGAGACAAGCTAGGAGATTTATTACTTTATCACCTGGTTTTGGTTTTTTTCAGTTGCCAAATATTATTGGTGGGTTTTTTCAAACTATAAATGCCATTTTCATATTTTAGATTTTTTTTTTTTTTTTTTTGGCTATGAAGCAAAAGAAAAATCCCTTTTTTAGAAACTTATCAATTGAATATTTGGACTTTATACGGCCACTACATTTTTTAAAATGCCAATTTAATCCTGCACAGCCACAGCACAGGTTTGTGTATACACAAGGACAATTAAGTGCTCTCTGAAGGACTTCTGAAGAAGCTTTAAATCAGTTATTCTGCTTTAAGGAGGTAAGCTATCTTTAGGAAAAAAAGTCTATTATTCTCAACTTTGAGAAAACAAAATTAATGTCTTCAATATGGAAAGAGGATTTAAAAATCCTGTTCCATACAAATTGATTATATTTTTAGAAGTAACAAGTCTTACCTAAAAGAACTATCTATCTTTCACATTACATGAACTCTTACTTGGAACAAACATGAGGAATAACCCACTCCATCAACATAACCAAGAAAATTACTTTTGCATTTTCCATAGTCAATTCTGCCAAAGGCTACAGGATAGAACAGCAGCATACAATGCATAACAATTTCACAATCTCCAAAATTTTTACTACAACACAAGTCTGCAAATACTGATCATATGTAAGGCTTCAGCTTTTAACTCTGTTGTAGATTGTTCATTATTCCCCTTTTGCCTCTAAACTGGTAGCCACATTTCCACTGCACTTAAGATAACTCCAGCATGGATTTGACATATTTCCAAGTTTAAGTAACTTTTCTATTACCAACAATACAAAAATCTTATTAAAAATATATACAAGTATTAGTGCATGCTCCTTGCCTACTGGGCCTAAGAAGAAAGCAAGCATCTTTGGTTAACCTACACCTCATAAGCTTTGCTAGTTTCTCAGGAAAGTACCCAACTTCTCAATGCTCAAATGCAACTTTCTTGACCACTTAAGCATTGCTTGGAACATACAGTGATACCACTAAACCTTAAATTCACACCTTTTTTTTTTTGTTTCAATCCTTCCTTAAATGTCTCAGGCATAAGTTCATTTATCCTATGTACTGAAATGCTCCTGTGTAAAATACCCATTTTAAACACAAACTGAATTCATAACTGCAAAGCAATGACTTATAAAGAGGTCAGGAAAAGTATTTCAGTGTTTTTTTACCTCTTATTCAAGCAGATGGCATATTTTCTCAAACAAATAAAAATCATAACAAGTTAAATAACACTTATTAACTTGGAAACGTTCCCCATAGCTTGATATCCAGAATAAAAAGTCTTTGCTCTAAATCTGCACATACAATTTTTCCAATCTTACCACCATGAATACTCCTTAGAGTAGGACATCAGAATTTAGATTGCTTAATTAATGTGACTAGAAGGCAACTGTGACACTTATTATAGCCTAGCAATTATAAAAAACTAAAGTCATAAAATTTTTCAGGACAGTTCTCAGACTAGACCCATACTAGTAAATTAAACATCAGCCAGGTGTTCATGGGGAGCAGAAGTAACTCCACTCTAGTAAGTTTTTGATGGAGATATCTCTAGCTTGCTGTCAGCCCATGTCAGCTGCCCAACTCCCAGACAATTCTCAGGCACAGTTCAGGGTGAGCATGGGTCATCCACCATTCCCAACAGAGCTTGGCTGTAGCCCAATATGGAGAAAAACAATTTCAGAGCATGACTGAAGGCTCCTCTGTGGCAGTGGGCATCAGTGTCACAGAATTGTCCTAATCATGCTAATTTACTGGCATTGCTGTAACTGTAAAACAGTTTTGCCTCAACTTTTTAATCCAGGTTTCAAAGTATTGCAGTGTCTGTCCTGAACTCCTTACCTTCAATCATTGCAAACATCAGTCATGCTGACTGCTGCATTCTGGAAAAGGAAATGCCTTCCCAAGACAAGTGGGGTACTGTGAGGCCAGGCAACAAAGGGACACAGAGCATATCAGATATATCACAGTTACTCTGAGGCAAATGTCAGATGTGCCTAGAAGCACAGTGCTTGCTGAAAGAAGAGTTAGTTACATCCCATTTCACCACTGAGCATGAGCAGGCACACGAGGCAGCTAATACAGATTGGCTCATGCACTGTAATCTCTCGTTTTATCTTCGTCTAGAGCAAGTTGTCCTTCTGCAACACCACACAGCAATTACAGTCCTTTCAGATGCAGACAGGCAGTATTAAACCCGTGATGCTTGTGAGGCTGGGCATTTCTGAATGGCAGAAGTGATCATGTGCCCTGGGTCTTACTGGATTACAGTGTACAAAACTCTCATACCCTATTGCAAGCGAGTCTGTAACTCCCTCTGCATGACTGGCCAACACCATCCTCTCCAGCAGGCATGGAAGAGCCATTTCAGCTGCCTTGGACAAGCAGCAGCTGAAACACTGTTCTCCTGAACTGCACATCTGAGCTGGCAGCTCAGCCCAAAGTGTACTGCTCATATTGATTGATTGGCTATTCAGAGTTTACACTACCTTGCTGCTGCACTTACTCCCCTGCACATCTCTCCTGGAAGTGGGGGGAAGATGCAGCAACTGGTCTCCTGGAGTGAGCCCTGATGTTCAGCTGGAGGAAAAGGTTACCAGACAGCTGGCATCTTGGCAAGATTAACTAGGTTATGCACTTTAAGATTATCTGTGAAGACACAGCTGTGCCTTCTTAGCTTCCACATACCAAAACAAACAGAGGAGGCAATAGCCAGTAAAAGAAATCAGAACTTTGTGAACATTAGACCTGTATTTATTTCTTGTGTACTAAATGTAGTTCTAAAAAAAAAAGGCTTTAGATGAAAATTCATCATTCAGAAATGAACCACAGGCATTTCATGATCCTGGTGAAATGCTGTTGCTTGGAGACTCAGGTAGAAATTTGTCACTGAAGAACTACCAGAAATAGCTCAAGTGATATTTCATTTGGCATGAGGTCATGAAGGCAACATTCATGCAAGGGGAGATGCATAAATTTCAAAATCACAGGATCCCAATCTGACCTTGCAGCAATGGGCTTCTTGACAGCTAGAAGAAGCTTTAGTATCATGAGGGAAGGACAAGATGCAGAAAAACTATGAGTGGCAAGCTGCCTCTCAATTAAAAAAAAAAAAAAAGAAAAAAAAGTTGCTTGTAACAAAACAAATAGTCAAGGATTGTCAGTGATGAAGTCTCCATGAGACTGTACAAGACACTGCCAGAATCTCTTCCATACCTCAACACATACTTCAGTCTCATCTATCAGATGATCCCCTCCTCTAAATTAAAACATCCTGGGCTACACAGTTCCTATCCAGACCATGCCAAGGAAGTATATTGGCAGCCACAGGGACAGAATAAACATATCTTTTGTCCACTTGAACAACCCAAACGTTCCTTCCCAAGCAACGCAATACTGCAAAGAAATCTTTGCAAAATGCCTTGTTTAAGGAACTTGTAACAAGATTAGAAATAACCACTCTACAGTGAGAGAAATAAAACACTGTATTGGGCAGGGAGGGAAGGAGTAATGTAGCATGTACAAATAGATTCAGCAGCGAGGTGTTTATCAGCCCTGCTGAAGGAAAGACACTACTGAAGTGACAGCCACTGCTGCAGAGTCATCAGGCCTTAGAGCTGTCCTAAGGCTCCTGGGGACATCTCAAAACACCTGGGGGATCCGAATCAGCTACTGCCCTCAGGCTGGCCCCGCTCAGAGGTCTTGGGTCTGGGCCCTGGGGGCAGCATGTCCAGCAGCCTTGTTATCACCCTGTCCCTTGGAGAGCAGACTGTGCTGGCTGCTCCCCAGGTTCCTCAGCGTTTCCATTTTCTTAGCTAGACAGCAGCAGAAGGTGCTGTGGAGAAGGGAAATCTCGGTTATCTTCCAAGTCTTCACCGCTGTTTTCATAAATACTGCTTGGGCTGCCTGCCACAGCCTGATCCTGCTGGAATTTTTATAGAGTTTCCTATCACAGATCACTGTGTGGATCCTCTCTTCTCAGTGGAGTGGAGGACATTATCAGTGCTTTCAGTGAAGACAGTTACATCCTCAAAAGGCAGTACCATAACCTCGTTTGATATTCTTCTTGTTGACAGCTCTACATTTTATATGGGTTGTCACTGTGGAATAAATTAGTGGAATTTCTTTGGGTCTGGATCTTTGTGAAAATGTTACCATACTGTAGAGTACAGTTCAGTGTTTCATCCTATCCTTTTAATTATTTATGGATATAAACAACAATAAACAAAAAGCGACCTTATAGGCAAAGACCAGAACCTACACTTTTCTCTCCTGCATGCCAATCTATAACTTGCTTTCCTTTCAGCCTTTTTACTCCTACATGTTCACCCAGTAACTCAGTTTTAAAAGAAAAAACCTTATATTCCTACCCAAATAGCAAAAATACTCCTGTCATTCTAGTTGCAGATAATCAAAACTCTTCCTGCTCAGAGAGGCCTAAAAATACACCTAACTCTCAAACACTGAAATGATTGTTATTCTTATGCAAATTCATACAGAAGCAGCATTCAGTTTGGATTAGGTTACCCTGGTTAGTAAATCACAGAAAACATTCAGGCAGTTTGCTATCTGACCTTTGGCAAACGAAGAATGCTAAGCAGAGGACAAGAGCATCACCTCTGGGAATGCAGTGCTCCTGAGAGGACACAGATACACTAATAGTCCTCATAAATTCAGATACCTAAAGAAGATGGCAGTGGTAGAAAGCAGCTAATCTGGACCACTGTGTGAAACTTCCTGACTTAGGCAGGATTTAGGACTGGATTTTGTCCTTTGCCTTCCATATAGTTTTGTTACATATGCCCATACTGCTAGACATTACTGAGTTTGCATTAAGGCTTTAGTACCTCTCAGACTTCATTTCCTGGCTGCCCCAGACAAAAGAGCTTTCCGTGCACAGGGTGGCCTGAGGGGTGGGCATTAAATCACCATAACAACACACTCCAGAGCATTTCTTACAAGAATCCCAGTATTTCCCAAACATTAATTATGTTTCCAACTAGCAATACTTATGCATAAAGTGTGAGCCACTCCTAGCTCCTAAGGGAGTTCTTCCCACCTCCTTAGTGTCTTGTTAAAGCCACTTTTTAGAACCTTTTAAGTTGTGCAATGAACTTGTTCTATGGCAAGTCATTCTCCATCACTGGGTTGTTAGGTTAAAGTAATTAAGCTGCTAATGATAATAATAAAAGCCATTATGTTCAAGCACAGGTTTGGTCTTTCTGTCAAGTCATCACACAATGGCAGCACATTAAACAGGAGGGGGTATAACACAGCCTGCCAGGAAGGTACAGGAAGCCAGGCAGGTGTAAACTATGCCCTAATAGGAAAAGTTGCCATGCACATACCATGAGGCCAGGAAAGAGAACAAAATTACAAACTAAGAAATTATATACCATTGACAAACAAATAGGTGAAGCAAAAGATGGGTCTGTGCAGAACTGTCATGGTGCTGGTGGTGCTGGGTGCTTCTCATGGAGGGGCAGCAGGGCAAGGTCTGGTAGCCAGAGCCCACCCCACCACCCCAGCCAGGGACACCAGGGCAGCTCCAGGCACTGGGAGCCTCCCTGGGCATGGGCTGAGGCTGAGCCAGGCCATGGGCCCACAGGTGGAACCCAGCAGTGCCAGACTGCAGGGACCTGGAGACCAGCCCCACTGTGGAATCACTGGAGGGTCATTCTCAGGGAGCTGACATGGGGCCCAGACTGTGGGATACTAGGGGAGCCCAGCAGGGTGGGCTGGGACATTCAAGCCCATTACCAAAACCAACACTAACAGCAACTGTGATGCCAATTTAAACACAAAAATAGCTTTATCCTGGTGTCAAAAGCCCAGCGTGTGAGATAAAGTGCTCCACTTGCAGATAAAACTGTTGTCATTATAAAAATATCAGCAGCAACTGACACATGAAAATTCCTGTTTACAAACTCACAGGAAGGACCAGGTCATGAAAGATCCCACCCTTCACAAAGCAGCCGACAGTGTCCATCAGGAAACCTTCAGCACAGGCAAGACAATTGGGAGAAGAGGCAGACATAAATATGTAGTTACTGAAGTTAATAAAAATGCCATTCGTGCCTACCAAATGAGAAAAAAATAATACTGCTAATTTCAAAAGGTTAAACCTTGAAATCATGATTCAGTCTTTGTTTTGATCAGTTGTCTCAAGATAAAATTTAACAAGACACTTAACTGCATGATTACAGAATGTACTGTCAGTATTTTGGACAAGACTAGGGATGACTAGCATTTAACAGTGAGGATTTCACTCCATATGTCTTCTTGTTCAAGTTTTAGAGAAATTTTAGAAGATCAATATATAGCTACCAAACAGTGAAAAATCCTTATGTAGTTAGATTTCAAATATCAGAAATTATGTTGGATTTCAAAATGGCCAGTAATAGTATCTTTAAATTACTTATATTAAAAATAAACAAGATTTATATTTATAAAACAGAGTAAAGCATAACAGGTAAGTCACATAGAAACAGGAGAAACTGAAACCAAAGCTACATTGAACAAATACATATCTTAACAGGATAAAGTGAGAAAATATTAGGTACTAAGGGAAAATTTTGCTTTACAATACACAAGTGCCCTTATTTTCTAAAATTTTCCCATCCGTTAGATGTACCACAGATACTGTAATATGATGGAGGGAAGTTATAAAGTAATTTTTTTAAAAAAGGAAAGAGATTGCAATGTTGATCGATTTTCACATGAACATCAGGGAGTGTAATTTACTCATATACCAGAAGGCTAGTAGACTAAATGTCCTCTGCCATCAAGTAAACAGGCACATGCTACAGGAAAACTTTCTGGCATAGCAAAATTCTTAGTCAGATAGAAGCCCTAACCAAACAATGGTGGGAAAAATCAGGATAAAAAAAGAAGCAAGAGACTTAGTAACTATCAAAAGTAAAGAATAATAATGATACAAAATAAGACAATAACACACATGTTCATGGATGATCAGAATCAGGGAAGTGGTGAAAATAGATGACCCACTGCAAAGGCTAAGTATCTGAATGAATTCTTTACTGAGAAAGGACCTAGGCTTTAAGGCAACAATTTATTTTTCCTTTCCCCACAGCCTCCTTTACAGAAAAACTACTAAGTTTCATCACTGGAAGGAGACCCAAAGAATAAATTATTTAGACAGGAAACCTAAACACATCCACCTACAAACAGCGTACATAGCCATCTACTACCAAGCAACTACAAATTCAGAATGGACTTAAGGTATCAGAGAAAAAAAAACCTGTTTACAAAAACCTACACTAAAATAGATCACTGTTATCCAGATAATTTATAAGAAATAAATGAAAAAGCTTGAGAGATTACTGGTGTAGCCCTGATCAGTTCCACCAAGAGTAACTAGAAAGCACAAATTAAAACAAACGAAACCAAACCTAAAATACTGGGAACGATACTTGTAATGGAAAATTGTGATGTAATGTAATGTAATGTAACATAGCATAATGTTCCATAATGGAGTGGAAAAGAGCTCCAAATTCACTGAGATCAAACTTAAAACTGCCAGATCCACCACTATACTAGGTCCCCAAGTGCCACATCTACATGTCTTTTTAATCCCTTGAGGGATGGTGACTCCACCACTTCCCTGGGCAGCCTGCTTCTATAATTTCTGTCATGATAAACCAAATTCCTCCATAATTGTTTGATTACCTCTGAGTTAAAAACAAAAACAGCTATGTGTATGGCTATACATGTGTGTGTGTGTACATGTAAATACAAGAAAATTTGACTCATATTTACAAAAGCTAACTAAAACCAATAAGGATATAGGGCACAATCCTTTTGTAGTCTGAAAAATTACTTACAGAATAATAGTCTTGAATTTTGGCTGTCTTCCAACATGAGAAAATGGTGTGGTTTTCCAGAAGCCAACAATGCATTCTACATGTACTAAAGAGCTGGAGAAGGCAGCAGACAAAAACATTCAGTCTTGTCTGATGATAGCAATGTGTTCAGATTGGTAGAACTCCAAAACGTTAAGGCTCAGACTCACCTACTGAAACTAGGAGGATTATTAGATAGGATATATGATTAAAACAAAAAGAAAAAAAAAATTTAAAAAAGGAAATTAAAAACAGAAGATAAGCATCTCTGAACTACCAAAACCATCAGTGGAAAACCGTCTGTTAACTGCATACAGATCAATAAATCTTATACTAGGTATTCGAGAACTACCTAAAAGAAAAAAAAAAATCAAAGAGAATTCTTAAATTCATATCAAAGATATACTACATAAAACAGTAATGCAACAAAAGTACTACTTTCAATCACACATCACAAAGTACATCAATAGTAGGAGCACTGAAGAATATGTACAGCCATTAAAGGCTTTAATACTAGGCACTGAAAGAACTTGTAGAAGCTGAGATTTTTAATCTTGAAATATAGAAGTAAAAACATTTTAACTGAAAAAAAAATGAAAATATAAAAATGTTAATTAGGGTCCCTTTTATTTATTGCTACAGTGACAAGATCAAACTGCAGGCAGACTCCATTATTTCATATAGCATCTAAGCCATTGGTCACCACTAACTGCTAGTCATCGAGACAAATACTGTGATAATCTGTTTATTTACTCAGAAGAAAAAAAGCAAATAAATCAACTTAAAATTATTTATCAGCCAAGTCATTAAGCCAACACATGGAAAACAAATCTTTGGCATTTCAAATGCAGTTAAGATACAGAAAACATCTTGGCGTATTTCATGATTAACTCAGTTGCACACAGCAGGGCAGGAGCATTTGCTTTCACTGGCAGTGCAAAACCAGCCTGACTCTCTTACCCTGAGCAGCAATGCTCACACATCCAGGTGCAAGTCAGAGTACTGAAGCCAGGAGCAAAAGAAATAGTCATTTCAGAAGTGATCATGCTACTGTCTGTCCCCTTGGTGGTGTTCCCTCTCTCTGCACTTTCCCTGACAGGGATTAAGCTAGCCTTGAATTCCTCTCACAGTAGGACACGAGCACGTCCGTGCATGACCTGATACTCAAGTTCCAGTCAGGCTTGATCCTGACTCTAGGAACTCAAGTTCACAGCAGGAACCAGCACATGGCCACATAGCCTGAGAAATCTCATTCAACACACACACGTTTTTTACATTTCGTTATGAAAAGGAAGAGCTCAAAGATGTCTCTACAGCTTCAACTACAGTTCAGGGAGTGAAGCCCACACTGCCTTCTAGGACTAGAACCAGTGCTCCAGAGTGCTCTATGTGCCAGGCAGAAGGAGAATGGAATAGAAGACTTCTCTTTTACCACCATGAGAAGGAAGGGACCAGCCTGATGAGGAAGTACAATTCAACTCCACAAGAAGCACCTCAAAGGAAACCCTGCCTGCACTTTGTAGGTGCAGGCCCACAAGGAATCCAACCTACAGCTAGAATTGAACTTAGAAGTAAAGGAGGAAGGAAGAAAGGGGAACCGAGGGTAGAGTAACAGAAACACACTTGGTCTTCCAGATGCTAGGGACAAAGTCTTTTCAAAAAAATCCAAAACCCTCCCCCAACCTCCAATGGAGAAGTTTTCCCAAAAAAAGCCAAATGATCAAAGATCAGAAGTGAGTAGATTCAAAGTGTATTAGATGAGGAAATGCAAAGAGAAAAAAAACAGTATCCAGCACAAATTATACAAAGATCCATCAACAATTTAGTCATAGACCCAGACCTCCAACAGATGATTCACAGTGTTGCCACTGAAATGGCTACAAAAATCTAGGCACCAAATTCAAAGTATATTTCAAGCTTAGAATAAAGATGATCATCCACTTGCTATTGTTATTTAATCAAATCCTTACATTTGGTATTAAATTGCAAATTATTGCAGAGACACACAAGCTCTCAAAGTGTAAACTTAATTCTTTAAATTCTCCTGAGTATTATGTTGTTCCCAAAGCAAAGAAATGCTTCAGTATGACAGTGAAAATATCAAGGCATAAACATGTATTGTTTCCAGGATACTAATAAAATCTTTATAAATTAGATTATAAGTGTTTGATGCTGCTCAGTCCTACCATACACCCATTTTAAACAGCATGTTGAATTGCTGGACTCAGTGTAATCCAAGATCTGAAGGAAATGTATATCCATGAGAAAGCAAACATAAATGTACAATTTAAGTAGAAACATACAAGGTCTACAAGAACCAATGTGATTTCATTTAATACAATTTGCAACAGCAGAAAATGAGAATTTGGGTGGATATTCTCAGAGGTAGATCTGGCCTCACAAGAAGTATATGGATTTCATTAACAAGGGCTCTATTTTAAAATATTGAAACAAAAAATACAGTGCAAAAGTATCCTGTTGAGCATGGTGAAATTATAAGGTAATTTCATCAAGGGACCTAATCAACTTTGGCTTTCTTCCTGTGGCTCATCTGTGTCTGTTCTTCTCTATGTTAACGAGATACTGAGACAAAGGCTGCTTTAACGCCAGTGTAAACTGGAGGTAGACAAAAATTTCCAGCAAAGCAAAATGAAAACCTACCCAAAACCACAACAAATGTTCCTCAGCAATTGCTTTGTTAAAAATTAAGAGGGTAGAAGGCATAAAGCCTAACAAGTCTGCCCTACAAAGAAAATTTCAGTATGTCTGAAATGTATGTTCTTTTTAATTCAGAAATCAACTTTCTTTCTAAAAATTATCATTAATTTTTCTCCAGAGAAGATTTCATATTTAAAACATTTCAAAAACTGAATTTTAAATGCAGAACTGATCTGTAATACATGGTATTATGAAACAGTTTCCAACACCAGGTTATGATCTCAATAATGAACGTATAGTGACTGAAGGAAAACTTCCAAGGCACAAACAGCAGGGAAGAGCCTAATTGCTATTAAAGGTCATTGGGACTTGCAATCACATTGCTAGATGTTCTTTTGAAAACATCCTACTCTGAAATCATAACTACCTTAGCAATAATACCTTATTCCCAGAAGTTATATACAACTACACAGCAGTGGCTTCTCCAGACAAGTGCTCTAGTCATTTCCTAATTCCTAGGATGTAATGTAAACCCTTTATCTCAAAATTAAAAATTTATCTAAAGGCAAAGTAATTTAAAGCATTAAATATTTATAAACATCAATAGCTAAGTTCCTGACTCCCACCAAAATTAACAGAAGTTTTGTTCGAATAAAAACCACAGCACCGAAATTGCCATTTCTCTTTCAAAAAAGCTCTTTTGCTTCAACAGTTCAGGATGCTTTATCATTAATATTGCTGCACAATGTCTGTCCAAATGATTACACTCATTTTCTAATGCTGCTTCTACTGTGCCTAGGAGACTTGTCACATGAGGAGCACACAGAGGGTAATCTGATCAGGCAGAAGCAAAGCAGACTTTGACAGGATATCCATTTCAGTACCCAGCAAGAGACTTTCTGGAACTTCCCTGTTCACCCATAGTCTCATCTGCAAAATGCCCAAAACATGCCTCTGAAAACTGTACACAGAGTCAGACTTTTACCCATTTTGTGAACTAAAATATACACACATCTCTCTAATCCCAGTATAGAAGAGCTCTACTAATTTTAGATCCACGTGGTGCCAAGTGTCATAGCTGTCAGATAGCTGGATACCTGAACCTCAGGCCAAACTAATTTAGTTTTCCAACACAATTAGGTTATGAACCCCACTTAACTGCTGATCTGTATTTATATGCATTGCAGAACACATCATTAAATGCTGTAATTTCACATATTAACTATGAAACTGCACAATGAAGATAAGTTTAAAAGCAAACCAAGTTCAAAAGGGCCATGTGGCTATAATCAAGTGCAGATTTTGGCCTGTGCCACTGGAAACCCCATCAGAGACCTAATCCTCCTTGTCTTACAGAAATAGCTACACTAATTGTGTGATTGCGAGGTGCAGAATTTAACCCTCAAAACATTTGCCTAGAATCTTCACCCTTATTCAGATTTATTGGCAGCTATTTATTGTCATCTTGCACAAAACTCAAGGAATTAATAGATTAACACTCCACAGCAAAATTATGTACTCACCAGGTAAAATAAAATTAAATCTGGAGCCACCCTGACTTGCTTGTAATGCAGCTACAGCCAAAGTGGAAAACCCTACAGGAGGCCTGATTTTAGGAGGAATATGCATTATCAAAGGACCAACTATTACTTGGGCCCCAGTCTTGGGAAGAGTCTTGCGTGGGTGGGTTTCCAAAGCCAGTCTTTTCCCCACAAAAGCACCGAGTCTGCCTACAGAGATCAGCTTGTAAGATCTGGCTATTAACATGCCCTTCAGGATTTGACCAGCAGACTGAAGTGTCTTTGTAAGCATTGTTTCACCTGTTTGAAAGCTGGGCTGACTGGAAGCATTCAGTACATGAATATTTTCACCCACTGCAGAAAAACAAGGCTTTGTTAAATTAAACGGCTTTAATGATGTTTTACAGGAAACATTTCAGGCATGCAGCAATAAGCTGCATTCATATTTGACATTTACAAAATGTTATTATTTTAAGCCTGAACTTATAAAATACTTGCACTTAAATTCAAGCATGTGAATAAGCCCATTTTTATTTTACAAAGCAGTTAATTCCGAGTACATGTTGAAATGGTGGAATAAATTCCTCAAATCAGGCATGTTTTAAACAGCGTAGAGGAAAAATAATAAAGCATAATCTGGTTTTCAAGCAAAATATCACTAGAAATTAGTTAAGTTGATCACAGAAAGCAATTATTAACACCTCAACCAGAAATATAGATTGAGACAAAACAAGCCCTTGAACTCAATAGTGACTGAAGTTCATTTTGCTATTTTCCTCCCCTCATAATTCACCACCTCTTGGTTTTCATCTTAAGAAAAGAATTATGGAATATTCCTATGAGCTCTACTTAAAAGATGTTGCTGACTCAATGGGAATTGGAACGTAGCAGAAAAGCAACGAAGCAGACCTTTGATGTCTGCTCCAATTCACATACCAAAGATATTTGAATCAATGGCCAAATTCTGTCTACCTTAGTCAACCAAACAGGTACCTATTAAAATCATGGAAAAGCAGCCATAGTTTGTGCATCCCATCAAACTCAGCTTCAGAAAATGCTGCCCAAATCTCAAAGCCTTTACACAAACAAACTTCACTGAATTTCCCAGCATTCAGGTTCTTTCTATTTTACTCCAAGACCCCTTCAGTTTAGCTCAAGTGAAGGCCTCACACAAGTCAAATCAGCAAGATCTTGTTCCTATTTAAGATGAATGTATTCAAGGAAATATGCCATCTCCAAGCCCTTTAGAAGTCAGAACTTCCTCTTTTAATAAGGAGTGATGTTGAAACAGAGTAAAACTTCAGGTTTTGCATTTTAGGTGGCCCAAGCTGACCAGTAATTTTGCCCAACTTCAGACAGCACAAAAGCTATTATGTTTCCATCCCTAATTGAAGACACTTTCTGTTGGCTACAATTCTTCCTTCCCAGGAAGGGTAACCTGCTGTAGGAAATGTGCTAAGGACATGGGAAACAACAGGGCTGTCTTGCTGAAGATTGGCAGGGTGGCAAAGAAAGGATGAGGTGACATGCAGCTGGATAATCCACACGTGTCCAATAGTCAGCCAAAGTAACTTTCCCAATTGAAAAAGAAAAAAAGAAAAGTGATCAAGCCCAAGGCTAGGTACTACCAGCACCTGAAAAGAGGTCAAAGAAAACCATCCATAGTGGAAACTACCTAATCAGTTTTTCACTTCAGGATTTCCTTCGGCATTCAAAATCAGAACCCTGAAGCAGAAGATCCAATTAGTTCACAGCTGAGAGCCCAGAAGAGCACTGTTTCTGCTGACTAAAAATTCAGGTCCCCAACTTCAAAGCATAAATAAGGAAATTCAGAAATTCACACATTCCAGAGCCAGGAGCATCTATCATGGCCCCTACTGTGTTTGCTCTATGAAGTCATCTCTGAAGAAGAACATCTCTGGACTAAATCTGATACCTAACACATTTAGCAGCCTCCAAATTCTGAAAATGCAGCAGCAATTCATTTTCAGATGTATGAAAACCATTCTGTGCAAATGCTGCCTTCTTGAAGTCAGCTTAAAGGAGCTGGACAACAGGCATCTATTGTTTCTATCTTAATTCAAAACCTGCACCCAATGTCAGAACAGCTTTACTTGACACTACCCTCAATCAATCATTAGAACAAATTACATTGTCTCTGAACCCTACACAGGCAACAAAATGCATCAGATGACCTGCTAGCTCTCGTCCATCTCCAGTGTCTTTGTTCTCAGAACACAGAACCAGAGCTGTTTGCTGTGCTTCAGCTGAATGTGTAGTATTACAGATCTTTTTAAAGCAAGAGAGCAATGCCAACAGTGAAACAGAACGTACCAAAGTTTAACAACCAGACCTGAGTTTTGCTGTCCCCAGTTCCAGACTCACCCCTCCTTCCTACAGACACAAGGGCTAACGCAGCAAGGCCAAAGTACCCAAAGGAAGCACTAATCAGGCACCTATTCCAAACAAAATATTCATGTGACACCTTTCCTAGCATTAGCAACAATTTAGTGAAGTCCCTGAACTGCAAGACTATTTTTCATGGGCAGTCATGTCAAGCTGAATTTTCTAATGGATCCGTTTCCTATAGATGTAGATGTATAAATCTACAGCATTAAAAGCTCTGCACAGCCCAGATAATGCTATATATTTCAAACTTTAAAGGCTTACATAGTTAAAGAATGTTGTTGAGTAACTATGATTTATTCAACACTTAACTCCATGAATTAGCTCTTTTCCAGATACTGCAATCACGCTATCATTAACAGATGTACACATATCAAAAATTATGTCAAAATGGAGACAACCTAGTTACATAACTGTTCAAAATCTTTCAGAAAAGGGTTGTTACAACTGCTGTTCAAATAAAAGTTTACTACCTGAACTGAAAAATACATTAAAGAGTGACCATTTCAGAGGGATGATATATTTATATATATAAACTTGATTCTCGGTTTATTACTTCAGATTTATAGCAGAGGAAATATAATGAACATACTGCGTTTACAGACTAAAATCATAATCTTCAGATATTTAATGCTCAAATAATAATGGCATGGAACAATGCATTCCTATGCCATATGACAGAGATGGCATTTAACGTTTTAAAAATAAAAAGTATATTAAATACTATTGGATATTTTCTTATTTACCAAAAAGGCTACAGCTAACAATTTTATTACATTTTGTTCCCAGGCAACCGTGAGGTAACTTACAGAGCATCAAGAATAATTTGTGAAGTTCTTTACAACCTCCTGAGAACTCAAATACAGTTTTTGAGAAAAAGTTGAATCTTGAGTTATAAATTACAAATATTTGTATGATTTCTCATATTACTACTCAATCACAGACAAGATGTGAAATATGTAAAATACTTCAGATAAGCCATACTAGATGCTTTTTTGCCACTCTCAAAATAAAGGGTTTGCCTTTGAATTCTTAGAGGTGCTACCAACAAAGAAGCATTTTATTCTCCTGAATACAGCTGGATTCAACCTGATTTCTAAAACATCTAAGATAATGTGACTTTTTTCCTCCATCAAAATGCTTTAGAAATACTGCCAAATAATTACTAATCAAGAAAAAAAAAAAGTGACAGCCAGCAACTGAGCTGGCCAGGGATCAGAAAACAACACTCTCTTCTCCCATAGCAAACAGCACTTCTGTGGTATGTCAGATTTAGCAAACAGTTGCCTAATTATTTACTGTCACAGCCAGAGACATGATCAGCAGACAGAATTTGGAGACACACAAATATCCTGCTTTCAACTTTTAAAACAACAAGGTGCTTGGTATTGCATGATCTTCAAGATCCCCAGCCTACTTTGGCAACAGAAACAGAGGAAGAGTAAAATTTCACTTTTCTACATTTAAAAAGGGCAGCTTTTATCTTTCTAAATCAAACTGCCTGAACATCTTAATGATGCGGCATCATACGATCCCAAGCCTTCCAAGACAGTGAATTCTGTACAGCTGACTCTGCTAGTTACAGTACTCAACAGCTGGGACATAGATAATTTGGCACCCTGATAATGGCCTAGATGAGTATGAAGCATTCTGCAGACTGTAAAAACAAAAAAAAAAAAAAAAAAAAAAAAAAAAAAGAACTATCAGCATTAAAATTATAGATTGAAGCTCATTTTATAAAGCCAACATAGTTCACATTTGATTAAGAAATTTGCTAAAGGAGGTGTTTACAAAACTGAGAAATTCAGAGAAATGGCACTCCCTCTTCAAAGCCTATATTGTAGCAATTCTTTTCTGATTAGATCAGCTCCCATAGCAAGTCATCAGAACAACAATCACTGTAGTGAAGTCATACTACTGGGACTCAAATGGGAAATCATGACTGGCTTGAAAACACATTTTAGAAAGTAATGTGTTTTCCAGGTTTCCAATATATCTTAATTTAAACAAGTCCAAACCTTTACCTTTGCTCCAAATGGCTGAATAAAGTCTACCTTGAGCAGCAAAACACAGCATACCAATATATAAAATATGACAATAAAAACTAAGACAACAGACATTGGACCCTTCCAAATAATTTCAGGATTCAGGGGTCCCTGAAAATAGCATATGAATGGACTCTGTGTTATGCCTACAATAAGATATACTCAAATACTTTCACAAAGTGCTTTATTTCTTACAAAGATGTAAATTAGTTTTCAGAGTTTATTTAATTAAAATCCTATTGTTCCCCAACATATAAAAACCAAACCTTTTGGTTTCATTCCTCATAAGACTCCCATTGAAACAGGGGAAATTGGGCCTAATCTCTATCCCAGATTTTTAAGCAAGTAATTGGTATGAGAAGGAGCCTTATTAAACCTCATTCTAGCAGGAAATAAAAGGTGATCCAAAGCAGAAAGACAAGCTCTCTCAGTGTTTATTTACAAAGTAAACAGTCTACTAGCTCCAAAATTTTGCAAAAATCAGATCAGCTACATATAAATTGAAGACTTAAAAAAGGAGAGAATGGAATAAAGATGTGGTTTTGAAGATTATAGCAATCATCAAATAGTACTTATTTCCCAACTAAAATGCACTAATGCGTTTCAGTACAGGAACGGTGCACATGCTCCATTGCTGCATTGACACAATGGGCAACAGACACAAAGGAGTCATTAGTCAATACTGCTAATGACACATGAAATTGCAAGTGACACCAGCATAAAGTACACTCAGACCCAACAAGTTCTCATAGTCAAAATAACCATCTGTTGAGGGTTTGTTTTTCAAAATATTGCTTCTAACAACACAGAATAAATAAAATCAATTACCAGTATCTTCAAATCAAGCCATCTTAAACTATGCCACTCCCATTCCCACCACTGGAAACCGTTTAACAAAAATCTTCAGGACTGACTGAAGACATACAGCTGAAAAACTTCAGATATGAAATCTAACATCTTATTCACTAACATTACAAAAGGACTCAGCACTGCAAATGTCAGCATATGCTGTGACATGCTGTAAAAACTATTTCAGGGATGAAGGTTCAGTGTGAACAGTTAACTCCATCCCTTTCGCACTTGGATTAAAATCAGAGCTGTAACACTTTTGATAAGCTTCTTCAGATTTAGTACTAGCAAATGTACTGAAAAACAGCAGTGAATCATCCAAACCATCCCTTCCATCCCGATGTGCTTAAGAAATCAATGCAATTTACATTTCTAGCAGGATTAATTTAGCTGCGTGCATCTTCATCATGATAAATACCTTTCTCCTTATTTTTCTGTATTAGATGAAAAAACTCAGGTGCTATACGAAATAAGCTAATTCTTTGCCCTAGCCCAAAAAACCAAATAAATAAATAAATAGGTAAAAATAAACCGAAGCTTTAAATACGAATGCACATCGCGACACAAATCCCTGTGTCCGCACTGCACTCGAAAAACCGACTTTTAAATACACGAGAGCGCCTGTCACACACTGGGGAGGTGACACGGTATTTATATCTATCGCACAAGCCGCCCACGTCCGTTCCCCCCGGACCGACCCTCGCAGGGACGAGGGGCCACCAATCTCCCCGACCTGGCCGCCAGCGCCTCCCGGGTCCGCAGTCGCCACACCCGGAGGGGCGAGCGGCAGGGCGGGTGCGGCGGCACTGCGCGGGGAGCACTGCCCTACCTTTGTATCTCTCTAGGACATCTTCGTAGGCTTGCAGGTACTCCTGCTCCTCGGCGTAGAAATACGCGCCGGGGGAGAGGTAGCCGGCCATGGCCGGCAGCTAGCCCAGCCCTGCCCGCCTGTGCGGCTCCCGGCGGCCGGCAGCCTGGGGGTGGCACGAGAAAAGCCCCGGCAGCAGCCGGCGGGGGGCGGGCGGGGGGAGGC
>VZSE01015381.1:108023-143741 GCA_013398275.1 Promerops cafer | reverse complement strand
CGCGCCTGCGTCTCCCCGCTGTCCCCCGGCCCTGACTCCGCCGCCGGGTCCGCTCCGGTGCGGTCCCTGCTGCCCTGCCCCCGGGCCCGCGGGTCCCCCGTCCTGCGCACCCTGCCCGCGGGGGGCGGCGGCGACGAGATCCGCGGTCGGCCGGGCCGGCTCCACACCCCCCCCACTTGCGGCTGCATCCTGCGGCTGGTGGGAGCTCGGCTCCGCAGCGCTGCCCCCACTATAGCGCCGCTAGGATGGGTTACCCTGGGAAATGGTGTCCCAGGAGGGACCCACGGAGGCGCATATATAATCGGGGTGGTTGGGGAGAACAACAGCGGTATCCCCGGGGAGGACTGAGGACCGCCGCATCTTTCTGGCATTCATTTACAGGCGTTTTCCAGCTTTCGCCAGGGTGATGCGGACCTCCGCCCTATTGTCGACATCAATTGTCGCCGGGCTGCGGACCAGAGCCCGTCGGCGCCTCCGGCACACCGGGGCGGCTGCGTTCCGGTCCCCGTCCACCCCGAGCGCAGCCCCGGCCCCGAGCGGACAAAGACCGGCCCCTGGTCCCCCGCCCCTCACGGAGCATCATCGGCCGCCGCGGCCTCTCCCCGCGCTGCGGGCGGTCCCGCGCCGCTTCCACCCAGGGCGGCCGGGGGCTGCCTCGGCCTTGTGGGCCGAAAAAAGCGCCGGCCCCGCTGAGCCGCCCCTGCCGCGGCTGCAGCCCCCGGCCGCTGATGCCTTTTCGCATGAAAGTTTAATAGGCGCACCTGCGCGTGTTTCGGCTCGCCTTCCGCACGCATCAGTTCACCCAGCCGGAAAAGCCGGCCAAAGAGCTTAGTCACAGCCCGGCGGGGCCGCGCTCTGAAAGAGAAGGGACGGGGGTCCCTCTGGCCCCCGGCCGCCCCCTGCCCGGCCGCCCCCGACCGCGCCTTACCGGCGATGCGCAGCACGGCCCGCTCGGCGGGGTCCAGCACCGAGCCGCCCTGGATCTTCCTCTTGGACCGCTCGTGTTTGGGCAGGTTCCAGGGCAGCGTGTCCCCCGGCGCCGGCGACACCGTCCCCGACCGCTGGCTGAAGTCCTCCTCGTCGGAGAAATCGGCGGAGGACGACATGGAGCATCGGTAGGACGCGTTGCCGGAGCTCTGCACGGGGAGACAGACAGACAGACAGGGTGCGTGGGGAGCAGCACGGGACGAAGGCCCTCAGGTGGCGCCGGCGAATACCCGCCCCGCGTGGCGTGGAAAAGCATCTCACGGGAAAAGGAGGGTAGGGGAGAGGGCCGCCGCTCACCATTGGTGTGAATTTAGAGGGGAAAAGGGTGCGTGTGCGGCGTGCCGAGGGTGATCCTCCAAAAAATAGCCGGTCTTTAGCGGGAGTGCATTTGGAGGGATGTCGGGGCAGAGCCGTGGCCTGCGGCTGGGCAACCAGCTCGCGAATGAGCCTCCCACTTTCCCAACAATAAACCCAGCAGCAACAACAGCCGGGGAAAAAAAAAAAATCACCAACCTTCCCGGCTACAGTTCGATGGCGTTTGGCTCCCCCGCCAGGACAAGGGGAAGATTTGCCATCACCGAGCTACTGGTAAATCCTCCCCCGGGACAGACCCAGGCCCGCCAGGAGCCAAGGCGGGCTCCTTATTACCGCCCCGGTCCTCCTCCTGCCCCGCATTGCCGGGGGCAGCCCGGCGCGGCTGGCTAACGGGGACGGAGCGGAGGAGGGAAGGAAGGAAGGAACAAGATTTCTCAGAGCAGCCCCTCTGGGCAGTAGGGCACGATAGGCAGCCTTCGGTCACACTTTGCCAGGTGGCTCCGGCGAACAAACGACTGGTCTCGGCGTATAGACTGTATCCACTTTCAGGCTTCCCAGATACTCAATAAAGAGCTCTTCAGGAAACGTAAATAAACACTGATGCAGGGCAGGGAGAGGACTACTGCCATGTCTGGCTTCCCTGTTTATGGTAAAGTGGGAAACGGAGGTGTGTGAACAGTGACAGTTCTGCACCATTGAAATTGTTGAAATTTAAGGTACATCATTAAACACATGTTATCCGAGCACAATGGACAGCAAGGTGCTAATACTTTTACTCGGTATTTTCTGATTGAAGGGATTTGTGGTTTCTCCAAGGCACAAGACAAAAAAATGATGGGTTTGATTTGTCATTTCATGGGGGAACTACTGTTACAGCCTTTCAAAAGTGCAACCTGATGCTCGTCCAATTATGTTAATTTTTAGATGTGTGCTGTTGTCAACTTTTACAGGTGTAGTAGAATCATAGACTCTCAGAATTGTTTGAGTTGGAAGGGACACCTGCCACTAGACTATGCTGCACAAAGCCCCATCCAACCTGGCCTTGAGCACTTCCACAGCTTCTCTGGGCAACCTGCCTCACTGGAACTTCATAGTGAATGATTACTTCCTTGTCTCTAATCTAAATCTACCCTCTTTCAGTTTAAAGCCAGCATATTTTGTTAGACAGCAACAGCCCCATTCAGCCATTCTGGATTCCAGATTTGATACTAAACCAGATAGTATTTTAGGCTTGTATTGTAGCCCTTTTCTAAATTTTATTTTTTTCTATAAAGGGACTTAAAGGGTACCTTTACTTAAAGAAGAAATTTGTACAATGATTGAGGGTAATATGATAAAATGTGTTGTTGTTGTCTGATTTTTATTTTTTTACTGTCAGTTGTCATGGGGGGATATTTTACCCATTTGAAACTCAGAATCTGCATAATCTGGAGAAAAAACATGATGCACTCTTTGCTCTGCATAAAAGTAAAAATAATGTACAGTTATATTATCTGCTATAATAAGAGGAGATCACTTATTAGTGTTTTTTTCCTTCTGACCCTCTTCACTTCTATCCCAATTCTCTTTTTAGCTTGTACAGTACTCCATGGTGAAGTTTGAGATGTGTGAATTGAGAGGGAGGGAATTAATGCATAAAACCAATTAACTGAATTCTTGTTCACTGTATTGTGATATAGAGAGAGCAAAAGGTAAGTGCAGAAAAACAGAAACATGAGATGTCTGGTACCAGCTCAGATTGCCTTCATAATTAGTTTTAGTGCAGAGACTATTTTGCTGTCAGTTTATATAATAAGCTAAAACTAGATCTCATAAAGCAGGATGGTCACATATAGGTCTTCCTGATAGGAGCTGGAAGTGCTCAGCTTGCTGCAGGGCACTTTGCTGTACCAGCTGGGGCTACCAGGGCCCCTCATGTAGCTTAGTCAGGGATTAGGTTCCTTCCAGCCTGTCCTTAGCCCCAGATTTTGCCATAGAAGAGAAAGTGTTGCCTTTAATCCCAGCTCTGAAACTCCTGCTTCAGGCCTGTACCTTCTTTTGGCTGATCAGCAACCCTCAGTATCTTTGAATCACACAGACCCACAGAGACAGATTCTGTCATCTTTTTCACCTTCTGCACTTCTAGCTTATAATGTGAAAGTTGGAAAGAGCCCAAACACAGTGTTGTGAGGTGCTGTAGCAATAATTTGCTAGTATTTATGTAGCAGCTTGAAATATGCAAGAACAAAGTACAATAGCAATTGCTATTGAAGTTTTGGGGAGAGATCTCTCAACTGTCAGATTTATATTTGAAAGTAAGCTATAAATTTTATGCAGTAGGATTTCCTTTTTATCAAAAGAGGCCTTCATAGCCCATTATTATATTTCATAATGTCTCCTCCTACCTGTAGGAGCCAAAAGCACCATTGAGTGGTCGTTCATTGGGCACCATCAGTCTACTGAGATGTCAGTTTTAGGGAAAAGGAGCTACAGTACTGGAAGATAAGCTGTGTGAGAAGACTTCATTCTCATATTTTATGAGAATCAAACTGAACAGGCAATGGTAGAGCAGTCTTTGGCATCTGTGTGTATTACAGCTAGCTATCTGCTTTTAGGTTATCCTACCTTAATTAATACATGCAGTAACCAAATGAATAATCAAAACCCACTTTAGCTTTTAACTCTTCAAGAACCATGTTGCTTCATTTTCAAAGCAATGTAGGAAATCAGAAAGGAATTTTTCATAACAGCAAAATCTGGAAAACGTTAAGAAACTTCTAACTTAATTACAGTCTACTTGCTTATTCAACATGGAGATACTTCTGAGAAATGTGTACACAGAGATATTGAGCACCTAAGTGTTTTTTACTTTGCTATTCCAAAGATGTTTATAATGAACTGAACAACTTTGCTTGAGTAAATTAACAGCTTTGATAAGAATTCAGTAATTGTTCCTCTTTTGCACAGGCACTGCTCGTGTACCACTCATCCTACTAAGACTCTATGTTTCTAACATACACGTTTCCCATGATAGATTTGTAAGTCCCAAATAAGCATTTCATTATCTCAGCAACATATTAAGCAGTTTAAAAAATAGGAAATAACGCAGAACATCTGTGCTATTCTGAAAAAGGTTCCTGGCCCATTTGGACAACACGTGAAAAAAAATGTTATTATATTCTGTTAAAATCAAAATATGTAAGGTACTTCTGTTATTTCTGTATAAAGTACATTGCTGTGTGCAAGTGAAAAACAACAGTTAATAATGCACAACGCTTTTTTGGGGGCTACCTGAGTGAAGTGTCTTTTATATCCCCTAAAATATTGATCATGCTTACTTAGCCTACTCTTAGGGACTTAGCAAGGGTCAGGCCTTGCCTGCACTTCTCCTGAAGGGCCTGTAAGGTCACAGCCGAGTTGCTATAGCTGCTTATTCTCCGCCTCCGATCATGCGCTGCCGCTGCTCGGCAGCCTGGAGGCCTCCCTGCAGCCCCTGTCGCTGCTCCGCAGGAGCGGCTGCATCTGCAGCGCAGCTGGGCGCGGGGCGCTCCGGGCGCCGGAGCCCCTCGGTCTCACGGGAGCCCCTCGGTCTCACGGGAGCCCAGCCGAGCGGAGCCGGCAGCATCCGAAGCCGGGATTCCCGTGGCACGGTTCGCTGCCGGTGCCGTACGGGGGTGCCCAGCGCACACGAGTCCCCGGGAGCGGAGGGCTCCGCGGGAGCGGCACAGCGGAGAGCCGAGCTCCCTTTGCCGCTGCCGGCGGGCTTCCACGAAATCGGGATTTGCAGGAGCCGCCTGAGAGTCAGGCTTGCAACTGCGCTGTAAAAGCGAGCTGGTTTCCAGTAACGGGGATGATTTCAAAGAAGCGTTTAGTGTACTTCTTGTAAGAGGGATTCGGCCAAGTTCCAAGGCGTGATTTCCCCTGAGGAGGGAAAGAAGAGCTGTTTGTCATAGGTGAGGCGCTGCAGAAGATCCGGTGGAAACTGAGTGGAAGATGGTGTAGCTGGCAAATGGTGTAGAGAATTGCACAGCACCAGGGATCGGGTAAGCCACCTGTAAATAGGAGCTGGAAGGGTCAAGAACAGCGGGGACTGTACACTGTCATTCCTGGGGGAGGAAGCATTAGCCGACGTCAGGTTTTAAATTCGGTCAGGCAAACCAGCTGGGAAAAGCTGCTGCAAGGCTGATACCAAATTATCTTCATATTACAAAAATTCCCCAACCCTATGACACATCAGAGATTGTGCTGGCCAGCTGAATTCTAATCAAATAGTTTGTACTTGCACATTTTATCTGTAAAAAGATTGTCCACTGCGATGAGTCCTTTCATGCTGGTTTTTTGAAAGCTGTGGGAAGTACAGGTCAACACTGACTGACATTTAATTTGCAGTTTAGTTATGAGTTGTTTATATTTCACTTATACTAAACTATCTCAGAATTCCTGGAATATATTTCTTTCTTTTATTATACTTATTGCAGGAAATGGATAAAAATCAACAGAAATGAAGCACCGGAATAATGGTTTTACTCAGTGTATTTCAGCAAAATTCCTTCTAATTTAAAATCATTTAGAATATCAATTGAAAGCAAACGGCTGTTTTTGTCCTTTAACATCCCAGACTGAATTATATTAAAGTGGATCAACTTCTAAGGTAAAATAAGTTAACAAATTTAAGACAAAATCTAGGCTAACAATGTTCCCATTAGTAAATCTTTACCACTTTAACCTGGGTAGATGATAATTCAATGCAGAATACAAAACATTCAATGTATGTAATCAGGCTATGTGAGTCCCTTGGGACTGCATGTTGTCAGAAATGATCAAAATTCAAAACACACACAAATGAAAGTACAAACAGGGACAATGTAAAGCCAGTGATGATGAACTTAAAAAAAGCAGCAGTGGAGATGCAGATATAGGAAATTAATATTTTTCTTTGGTTCTGTGCCACTACTTAAGAGGACATCCATACTTCAAAGTACCTATGTTATCAGGAAATATGAAAATTACTACAGAGTTTCTGGGCTTGTATTTAATGTTATAAAACAATAAGCAGAAAGCTGGAAGGCAAATACATTAAATCTGAAACTCCTGATCATCCAGGCTCTGGCTCTATGTTAAACTGTCTTTGCAAACAGGTAGGCTTTTCAAACATCATGACAATATCTACTTGCTTGGTAGAGAGAACTTACATTCTTTCTTTCTAAACATAGGAGAAGATGGAAATAAGTATTTGGTGTTTATTCTATCACATGCATTTTTGAGTCTGTGATTGTATTTACACAAGGAAATTCTGATGCTATCTTAAGCTTTCAAAAGAAGATGAGGTATTTTCTGGATGCTAGTAGGTCAATATCATTCCCCCACTTTGAAAATAGCATTATGAATGCAATTTTTCTGGAAGAAATAGGTTTTTTTGAGGACATGAAATTCAAAATGGCTAAAGGGCTAGATCCACTTGGGTGTTGCAATACAGTTTTCTAACATCAAACTATGTTTATTGGATAACCATCTATTTACATATCTAAAAGTGACGTGATGCAAAACTGAGCTTTTGGTAGAACCAAATGGTCAGAAAAACTGGTCACTCAGCATGATGAAGCATCTCATTCTTCAGGGACAAAAGGCATACCCAAACTTTCTTCTGAAATTGAGGAGGTTTCATAACAGCAGAGAGCGTTGGTTTCCTTTGAACTCTAAGGGAAGTGAAGTGGCTGATTGTCTTTTCCTTATTATCAAAAGAAGCCTGTGACATAGGCTCAGACCCTCATCTGCCAGCAGCCAGTCTCGAGACTATTCCTCAATGACCTCCTGGCTGAGGAAAAATGTTTAAAAAAATAAAATTTAAGATTTCTAGATGTAGAATGGGAAAAGAGGAAGAGGGAGCATTGGAGCATGCAGTGCTCTCTGGTGAGATGCTGGGCTCTGATCCCTGCTCTGACAACTACTTCTACATTCTAGTTTAAGTAGTAATTGGGTAAAATATTGAAGTAGTCCCTGAATGGGACACGTGCAATGGAAGCAACAGGAACCACTGTGCAGCTCGTGTATGAATTCTGTAGAACTACACCAAATTTCAAGCACTAACATATTGGTCTGAAGGGATACCGTCTTCGAGTAGCTAAAAAAAGGAATTAGTGAATATTAAACTACAAGAAGTACAGTTTCTGCTTTCAGGAGCAGAAAGTTGGTAGATGCCTCACATTTATCACATTTCACAGATGCTTCCCTGTTAACTGTGAGATTGAGCTGAGGGATCAGTTCCTGTCAAAGTAATCTTCACAGATCTCAGCAACATCCACCAAGGCAGATCATGAGAGAAAATCAAGAATGTTGCTGTGCAAGGAAAACCTGCTTGTTATTTTTTCTTTTTCATATGAATATATTGAAAAGCAAGGCATACTTCCTGCAGTGTAACCAAGACCTGCACGCAAGTGGGGCCAAATAATATTGTTTAATAACTGTGCCAAAGCCATTAGTTCTTTTGAAAATCTTCTTAGTAAAACTGCTAACAAAAATGTGGATTCTTTCTCAATACCGTTTAAAAATTAGTAATATCATCAACATGACAGCCATGATATGTTACGTATTAAATCCATTCCTTTATTCCTCATCTATTTCCTCTGCTTAGTTTTCCAATATGAATTGCAGGATTTGATCTTGAAATAGCTTACCTACATTATAGAAGCCAACAGAAAGTTATTGAAGGTTTTGCAGTAGGGAAATAATATTTTGAGCTGTGAGTATCTGAGAAGTTACAGCATGGGGAATAGGTATTTTAGTTACATTTTATGCTAAAACCATCAGGAAAATATAAGTGCTCTTCTGTTATCATTATCTTGTTTCAAAATTAATGCTTCCTATATTAATACGTAAAATGTCAGGATTTCATGTTCTCAAAATGATGAATAATTTCTGTATAAGAAATGTATGTACTTTAGATGACTGTTGAGTATAACTGTTGCAAGAAAACTTACCATTACATGAAAATAAATTTTGTGTTACTTTTTAATTGCAGCTATTTTGTATTCATTCAGATATGGCAGACCCAGATCCCCCTGGTCTGCCAGATACAAAAGAGCATAACATGACAAAATAACTAAGATTTGAGGAAGGCACACAGAGTTTTATTTGCCTACTACACCTACAAGGCCAACCAAGTAACAGAGGAAGAGTCTGGAATAAGAAACCATCTAGCTTCAAATCCTTTTCTCAGCCTCCTAAACTTTTCATTGTAAACTGTATTATATATTTATGTTTTAACAGTAAACTAAATTACTCTTGCTATAAAAGGTATATCAGGGTATGGAAGCACTCTGGAAAGCAAAGAGCAAATTAAAGTCCTAAGTAGCTTTTGAACCTGTGATGGGCATAGATTGTTTTCAAGAAAAAATAAAAAGAGGATATAGAAGAATTTATTTTTTAAATGGCATTAAGAAAATCTAAAGCAATAGTATTGATATTCTGGTTTTAGTAATAACCGTTAACTTGTAAGTTTCCCTTTTTATAGAAATAAACAAGTTTTCAAACTGTTTCAATTCCATGTTTTAGAACTAAATTTGAAGACTCAATCAGCAATCAATCAACATTTAACTATTTGAAAATACATATTCTTATAATTACACACACCAGTTTTAATAATTAAATTATGAGATTTTCTCTTATAAAATCCATTTTGAGTTCATTTATCTTAAGTTTGCTTGAAAATATTCCCTTCTCAAGGTTTCACTTTCTTGAAAATTTTTAGCCAAAGCTGACTGAGAAGCCTGAGAGCAATATTATGAAAACAGCCCGTAGTTATTTGTAAGCAGTAAAAAAATTCCAGTGATCTTTTTTTAAGAAGACTGTAAGCTTTGGGATGGATACTTCAAATATGAATATGCTTTAAGCTAGACATAAGTCTTTTGCCATCTTTGTTAAGAATCTGTCTACATTTGCCAGAGTGATAAGCCCTCGAGATATAAATATCATCTGCTATCCCTAGCATCAGGGAGAATAGAGTAAAGCTTTTAAAGTTTGTGTTTGATCTCACTACTCTGACAGGAAAACTGCTGCAGAACTTCCTTCTGTCTTGATTACAAGTGATCTTCTAGTTGCCACCTCAACCTTATTTCTGTTCTTTTGGGGTTTTTTGCAACAACGATGTTAATTTCCTTAAATAACCTTTCTTGCTTCCCCAATGTATTCGTAGCCTGCATTCTATCTCCTCTCACCTTTTTTTGGTTTTGCTGAGCAAGTTAAATTCTTTTAATCTCTCTTCACCTACTAGTAGTTCTTTGCAAAGGTAAATAGTTTAACTAGTATTCCTAGTATTCAGGTAACTACCAATGTTATTTTACCAGACCTTTTTTTAACAAGGTTCAAATTTCTCAGCTAAAATGTCTTCAAAGGCACCCCCTAAACAGAGTCTCTCAGGGGTTTTAGATCTGCCAGACTAATACCCTACCATGACAGAATGACCAAGCAAATTTCACCCTCTCAGCTCTTACCTCCACGCTTGGGACACCTACCATCCCCACCAAGGAACTGATCAGGATCCTTCCAGCTTGGAGATCCAGAGGAAAAACTAGTCTTTCCATTTAGTCGTTGCTTGCCATGGTTTCAGCTGGTGTCAGTGCAGACAAGAGGCAGGGAGAGCAGGGGAAGGCAGGCACAGGCCTGAGGGGACTGTTTCGTTTATGCTCGGCGTGGCTCGCCCAGCCCTGAGCAGCCAGCCAGAGGAAGAAGCCGTAGGGTGCGAGCGTGGGGAGGACAAACACCGGAACCGGCATGCTGCAGGAAGGGGCTGGAGAAATACTCTGGGACTGAGAGCCTGAGGGACAAACACAGACTGCCAGAGTCTGGGAGCTGCTGCTCAAAGGCATCCAAGGGAGCAGCAGGTTCTGTGGGTAAAGACTACAGGAGGAATGGACCCGCAAGGTAACTGTTGGGATTAGTAACCATCAGTGCTGGAGGAAGCGGGCTTGGGAGAGCTAAGGATCTGACACGCTGGCATGAAACTGGTACTGCCTCTGCAAGAGCCTTTGAACAAGGCAGTTTAATGAACAAGGAGGGTATGGGCTGTGTGTGAGAAGGTGTCAGAGAAGACGGACAAGAGCTAAGGAATGGAGTATGCAACCAGGGGCCACAGGGATGCACAGAAATCAGAGACAGCTTGAACAAATGCCTCAGAGCAATGAGAGGACTGACCATGTGAACCTGGGAAGGGCTGTGACATGAAGGAGTGAAACAAGAACTGACAGAGCAGGAGCAGAAGGGCCAAGGTCAGCAGAGGAGTGAGGACTGGACAGAGAGGAAGGAGTTAGCAGAGGCAGGTCAGGAGCAGGCTGGAGGAGACACGGCAGAAACAGCCACACTTGGGAAGAATGAGCACAGGAAAGCACATTCCCCTAGCGAGCCTGGAAGGAAAGGGAAATTTCACCCCAACTCCAGCCATTAGCAAATATCTGAAAGCTCCTCTAGAAAAGAAATACTGTGTTTAATACCCCATGTTACTGATTCGTATGAGGAATACAAATGCCATCAGTCTCTCCCTGAAATCCAACAGAATTTTCCATACTGTAGTTGAAATGTCAAAACCCGCCAATGAGCTACACAGCAGAGCTTTTCCAGTTTGTTTTTAACAACAGTAGGAAATTAAACACAAAGTTCCTGTTAAAATACTTCTCTTAAGGCTGCAAAGTTAAGTACTAAAATGTTACCAAATCCCAGACTTAAGGTTCACCATGCAGTCTTGGCTCAGCCTGTTTATTTGTATATTATGATGCAGTCATAATGATGTGATCATATACTATTACATCCTCAGTAATTTTGTTAATGAAAGTCTTGCTCTTATTTAGTGCAAATGATGGGTGATATTCACTCCACAAACAGTTATTCAGTATTTTGTTTGTTATCCTCAGTTCAATGGGCAGCCCTAGAACTTAACTTACTTCATGCTATTCCAATACTAGTGTGAAGAATGAACTATTATTTAATATAGTGGTTTTTGGTGCTCATCACTACAGTAGTATCTGACTGCTTCACTCCCATTACACAGGATGCAAACTAAACCAGGAGGTCATTTTTTTTTTTTACCTAGGTCAAATTGAGATGCCAGGGATCTGACTTTTAAGAGCTATATAAAATTACATCTCAATAATACTCCGACTACAGCACATACAGAGTGCAGTGGTGAATGGCAGCTTAAGAACTTCTATAAACCCAGCTATATGCTTTGATTCAGGCACTTAGAAAATGGAACATTAAAAAAAAGTTTTAAACTGGTTGTTCAGCTCATTTACAGTGACCCTGTGCCCACCCTTCAATCTCCAAAGCAGCACTCACTCTTTCTAAAGAAATAAGAGATCCTCTGTCTTCCTGCAATCTCCTGTTTTATTCATTTATACACTTTACAACTTCTGCAGAAGAACTCCTACACATGAGAGTCATACTAAGAGCACTTCCACCCTATGATGAATACAGAGTGCATCCTGGGGAAAACCAGAACAACATCATACAGTTAAAGCCTGTATGACAACACAGATGTATAATCCACTGAATTAAAACTGCTCGTGTAACCTTAATTCCAGTGCTTGATAATATCTGAATACTTGCCTCTGCCAAACTATTCTTTTAACATCATACCCATGTGTAGTGTTATATATAAATACAAATGGATAAGGGAGTCCCTTGCTATATAAAGATGTACTTTTATGTGCCACAGTAGGATGTTACACAATACAGCTCTGAAGAGTGACTCTTGTGGCAGTGAAGGAAAAGGAAACATCTGCATTCAGACTATAATTACTATGCATCTGTGAGACAATTACTGGTCATTTTAAGTTGTGCAAACAACACTATCAACAAGATCAGAGCTGATAATTTTTTTTTAACCTGCTTTCAGCTACTGTACAGAATTTACCATTTATAATCACATACATAAAACATTTTTTCTTACAGTTAAGACTGCTAGCACATTTTAGCAGATTAGGCTTCTATTACTAGCTCTCCCAGAAGGACACTGGGATTTAAAAAAAGAAAAATTCTGAACAGCTAAAAATTTAATTTCTCAGTGAGGCTACGCTGCATGCATGTAGTAAAATTTTATCAATGAACACAAAATCCCAGTTAATAGAAATAATGGCAAAATGATGGTGGCAAAAAGAATTATTTGACATTTTTCAAGCCAGAGTTTCACATCTCTATTTCTCAGATACAACATTTGAAAAATACTTTCTCTCATTCACTTCTAATTTAGTAGCAAATTAGCTTCAGCTCCAAGGACCAAGGGTACAATTTGACCCTCTTTGAACACTTTAGATCAAAGAAAGTAAGGCTGGTTTAAGCTCTCATTCCATTTTCACTAAATAAGCATTTGCCCTGGGAATGAAAATTGCCTCAGACAAAATAAAAATGGTATGAAATCAGCTCACCGATCAAGACAAATCCTGCTATATTAGAGGGCTTTGCCCACAGGTACAGGATGATTTGCAATGGTGTACAGAAAAATAACAGATTTGATGCAATTTTCAACCACATAACTTTAAATCTAAGTAAATATATTCAAAACAATCATGATCTGTCACCACAGGCAACAATCAATTCAAATTACCTTAACCCTCCAAATAAGAGCTAGCAGTGAAGTCAGTTAAGGTGCTCTAAATACAGATTTGTACTGTTTCTGCTATGCTTATTTCTTATGTCTTTTTCCATTATTGTGTTATCAATTATTAGCCCTACTGCAATTAACTTGTTTATTTTGTACTATGCTTAATAGCTGTAGTAACTCATCTATAGGAAAAAAATCACTAGAAAGACAACAATAATTTTAAATCCCAGATCTAATTCTTAACATATCACTGTTGTGTTTTAGGAAAAAGCAGTTTGAAAATAGTAATGCAATCACCTCCAGGGCCTAGTGAAACTCATGGCAATACACCTTTAAGAAATCCCTTCAAAAACCTAAACTGCCTAGGAGCTGGGCAAAAGGAGTGGAAGAAATGGGCAATTGCTGTGGATGAGCTGCAGGGTGGAGAGGGAAAAGCAGCCAAGAGGAAATCAGGAGCAGGCAGCAAGGGAGGAGGTCACAGAAGCTGGAAGAGCAGCGGGAAAATGAACTCTTTGGGCAAAACTGTTTATGAAGAATTTATCAGTGAATAGTTACTTGCTATAAGAAAAGCAATAAAACACAGCTGTCCGAAAAAGAGATGTAAACAAGTCTCTTGGAAAAAGAACTAACTTCAAAGTCAACCTAATGGCCACTGAAAGCTTTCTCTTCATTTCAAACATGACTGGATTTAGCGTTAATAGTCATATTTACAAAGATCCTATGAACCTAAAATAGATTCCTTGAGATATTTTTTTAAAATGTTTAAGATGGCCAGATGCTCAAATCTTGTTAAAAAAACTTTATGAAACATCACCTAATAAACTGTCAGGAGCTTCTCAAAATCCCCATCAATACCTTTTAAGTCTTTGTCCTGGTTTCAGCTGTGGTAGAGTTATTTTGATTCCTAGTAGCTGGTACAGTGCCATGTTTTGGATTTAAGGTAAGAGTAATGTTGGTAACACACTGGTGATTTAGTCGTTGCTGAGCATGGCTGACATTGCATCAATGGCTCTTCACCTTCTCATGCTGCCCTGCCAGCACAAGAAGCTGGGAGGTGACACAGCTGGGACAGCTGACCCCAACTGATCGAGGGGATGTTCCATATTATGTGGCATCATGCTGAGCAACACAACTGAGGGGAGCTGACTGAGAGTGGCAGCCTCCTGTTCAGGGACTGGCTGGGCACCCCTCAGCGGGTGCTGTGCAACTGCATCACTTGCTTTGTACATTGTTTTACAATTATTATTTTCCCTTCCTTTTCAGTCGGATTCAACTTTCTCTCAACCCACAAGTTTTACCTTTTTCTTATTCTCTCCCCCATCCTGCAGTGGGGGGAGCGAGCAAACAGTTCTGTGGTGCTGTTTGTGTTTAGCTGCATGCCAGGCTAAACCACAGCAGTCTTAAAAACGAAAAAAATGCAGTTCTTATTTCCCTTTGTATATGGATTCACATGTTCCCTGTGTTGGTTCATTATGGCTGTGCTCAGATTGTCCTGAGACAGGACCCGTGCATGTGTGTGTGTGCACACATGCGTGCACAATCTGACAGCTCACAGCTTTGTCATACATTTGAGAACGTTAATATAATGTTAATAAAAATGCTGAAAGATGTCATGATAATGTTTTGCCAAGTTTGCTTCTAAATGCAATTCACAGGAGACACAATCCAGCATGAGCAGATGTCTCCAAAAGAAAGATATGAATGCAACCTATAGATTAAATAGCCAATAGTTGGAAATAACCACATCTTGTGCAGGGTGATGGGCAATATTTGCATCTCATATGTTTTAGGTCATTCAAATAGCATGTAAAGGACATAGTGATATTGGAAAATTGGTACATAACATCAGAGTAAGAATAAATGGAAATTAATGAAATGGATATTATTTAATGAGACATACTAAAAACTCCTAAAGGGCCCTGTAGAAAAACTTTATCCATATAAAAAAGTTATTTTCAAGTAAGGTATCAGAAATGAGAGACTTCTGAGACTTCTATAAATTATTTGGTATCAGATATTTAAAAAAACTCCTAAGTGTTTTTCAGACAGAATTCTAATACTGATTTTTCCATAAGTTCTAAGGCTTAAAAGCAGCATATAAGTAAAAACCAGGATAGCTGAAAAGACCGTGAATGGGGCAGCTTATGGTTTTACATGTGTTAATTGATCAAACTTTGCTTTCATGGTTTCTCCATCAGGGTATTCATAGTGCAAGTTTCACTTTAGCCATGGGATTAGTCTCAGTGGAGCCAAATGAAGCTGCTCACATCGGGTTTTTTCACATGTGACCTCCCAGACATCTGACCTCTCTCTGTTTTCCTTGCAGTGACTTGTAGTGATGCTGCACCCACTCCTAAGGAGCTAAATTGCTTCAGCAAAGTCCTGTCTTTAAATAATTAAATTAGGTAAATTAGGAGGCCCTGAGGAATACCTACAATCAGCAGTGCTTCTGAGATCATTATCTGTCATCAGTTTATTCTTCGTAGGTTATTTCAGACATAGTTTTCTTTGTAACAATATTCAGTAGATAATGACCTTAATATATGCTGTTGCTACAGTTCTGGGGCAAAATAGATCATCTTTGGATGTGTAAAGTACAAGGCTTTTGAGTAGAAAGAGGGCTTTCACATCTGAAAGTGAAGAAAACAGGTTTATTTATCACCCTGTCTCTGCAGTCTCATCTACCATGTCTTAGAGTGACCATGACAAACAAAAGTTCAAATTTTGGCACTACATCTCATGACTGTAAATAATCCCGGTGGCTGCATGAGTCAGTAAATTTAGGAGCCCTTCAAATTGTTTAACAATGCAGATGTCAAAAGATGCTGCTTTGACAGCATCTTTTTTCAATTATGTTCATAGACATACAAACATTGTTTGGCAGAACTGTACATCTAACTGACCCCACAGCTCAGGATCCACATGTATTTACACAAACTCAAGGCCACCTATGAATAATTTGCAGCATTTTATACTTTGCTTCAGAGCAGAAGCACTATTTAGAATATAGATAATATTTTCAAAATGCTTGTAATAGAACCCTCAGTTTAAAATCTGCCCTGGAGAATTATTGCTAGGCAGCAGCACGATCACAACAAGAGATTTTTGCACATCCTTCCACACCTTCAGAAGGTTTAACTACCCATACAGAATCAGGTACCTAGTTTGTGGAAGGAGTGACATGTAACACTCCCTTGACTTGCACGCAATCACACCAGCCTAAAAAACACAGTTCTGTTTGTTCTCAAGAGTTCTCCATTGTGTTCAAAAATGCAAAGTACACGTCAGTAGTAGGTATCTGGACTCCATATGAAGCTGATGTAAAGCTGTCACCTATAGAGAATGTCAGCACAAATAATACAGCCAATAATGAGAGGGTGACCTAGAGGGCATGAGATATAACAATGTGCCCTACAAGGGGAAGCCTCAGCACTGTGTTCACGTTACACTAAACTAAGATAAATAAAAATGAAAATGGCTTATCAACTTTGTTTGGCAAGGGTCAGTATTAGCACAAAATATATTTATTGTCTCCATTAATGACCTGGAAGGTATAAAAAACCAATTAAATTTTCAGAGAAAACTAACGTTCTATTTCTGCAAACATCTCCTCATGCAGATATTCAAGTGGAGCAATTATTGTCTTCAGTGGGATTACTCCCATCCAAACAATTACAACTAATTTAGTTCTGACAAGATCAGGAACAATACTGGAAAAATCTCAGATTGCTATGCAGGAAGTAAGAAATTTTACAAGCAAATTCAGATAATTATAGCAGCAGTGAGGAAACTGCAAAACAAGATTTAGACACAACAAAACCAACCAAATACAAAATAGTCTAACTTAGCAAGAATAAGAAAGCCCAGCATCTAAATATCCACCAAAGCCTTTAACGAAATATCTGAAAAGTCTTTATGTGTATATCTTAATATGACAACAAAACAGGCTAATGAATTTCAGGACTTCAAATTTTGCTGGAGCAAAGAAAAAGCTTTCCATAAGGTTCTTCTATAGTTACTTTGGAGATACCATTCTCCTCAAAAAAAAAAAAAAAAAAAAAGAGGGGGACAAAAAGGCATGAAGAGGGAAAAAAACAAAAAGGAGAACTGTTTTATGAGGAGAAATTTTATCTTCTGGTTAGCAGATAGCATACATGACTTTTTTCAAGTGATGACTCAGCAGAATATGGCCATAATATAAAAATCAAGACAACAGATTATTTATTTAGAGTTGTTCTAGTGGGCAGAGCTAGGAATATCAGAGAAGAAATGGGGAAAGAAATTATGCAGATTAACAAGAGCACTTCTGCTGCTGAATCATGTAAAACTGTACAAAGATGAAGGTCAAAAGTCTCTCAACTTCAAGACATTGAGACTAAGTGGGATGAAGACGCAATAAACTGCAGGATGGACATCCTGGAGACTGCCTGGAACTTCACAACACTGCAGTGATTTGTCATGGCAATGGCATAAACCTTACTCACTCTGTCACCATGGCATTAATAATACACTCAGAATAACTTGCAATGTCCATGAAAAATTAAATTGGTGACTTATGTTTTCTGGATTGTAGTTTAATAAAGATAATATATTCTTTTTCTGTAGAAATGTGCGTTCATCAAGGCTGTAGAAGGAAAAGCTATCAAAAGAACTATATAACTGTATAAAAGATAAGCTGCAAAAGCAATTTCAAAGATGTGACATAATGGTGACAGCACAGAGTTTTCCCTAAATCTGGGATTTATTATTGTTTCACTGAAACCTAGGACACCCTAGGACATAGTGGTAGATCTTAGCAGACACAGCAGACACATGAAATTATACAAAAGTGAAGTTATATAGTAACACTGCACATTTTCTAATCTTTTTTTTTTTTTTTTTTTGGTTGGTCTTTAAGTCTCTGACGCGTTACTGACTTTTGGAAAAAGCAGGGCTTTCTTAGCTTAACTAATCCATTCTTCCAAGCTTGTTTTGCTGCTTACACCATTTCTACAGTTTTAGCTCTTTAATTCAGTGGCACTGATGCTCTTTTTCCAGTGTTGGTAATCAGTGGCATTTCATTACAGCCTCAGCAGTGACAGGCAGGCTTACCCTTGGCATAGGCCTACCATGGAAAAAAATAGGAACATTCAAACAAAAAAGGGCATTAAAAAAACCCAAGAGGATTGGTATGAAAAATAAGGGTTGATGATGGAAGAGGTGAAGGAAGGACAACAAAGCAGGGAAAGGACCAGAAGTGGATAATGAGCAGAGGGAGCCTGGTGGGAGGCTGGAGACCTAGTAAGAGTAACAGAGCTAGACAAAGTAGTCTAGAAAGTAAGATAGGATGGGAGTAAATGGGAGATGGTTGAGAAGAAAGTGACAACAGATCCTTTAAGAAGAGTAGAAGACAAATCCACCAGATCAAATTAAACCACAAAAACATGAGCAGTGTAAAATAAACCATAAACAGAAGCATGAGAGAACAAAGGAAAATGGGGACTAGTGAAGTGAAAGCAGAGAAACAAATTCAGGTAATAGGTAAAAATTCTGGCAGTTGTTGGCGGGTATGGCTTTCTTTGCAGAAGTTGCTTGTTCTCTCAGGCAATATAATTCCACTAAGGAATGCTTCCACAAACCATCTTCAAAGTTCACTGATAATTCTTGGTGCTCAGTTAACACCAATCTAGAAAGGCTCAGTTAGGTTCTAGCAACTTCAAGATAATCTGGTTTAGGGTATGCTCAATAATTACCTCTTTAATAATACTGACTTCATAGAAGTTGTTCAAGCCCCATAACACTGGCACAGAAAAGTTATTCAGAAAATGTGTCAAAGCAATGAGCTCTCCTTAAAAAGAGAAATGCATTATGCCTGCAGGACAGAATAGGTCTTCATGCAAATTTACATTAGGAACTGTATGTGTCAACAAACTCTCATATTGCCATACTAAAAGTTAGTTATCAGTATTAAAAGAACTCTGTGTAAATCAAGCTGAGGAGCAAAGAATTATGAGATTTGATTTGATCTAAGTTTTGTTGAGCAGAAAAATTGTAAACACTGTATAAAGTAGAAGAAGTCTTAAAATTTGATCTAGTAATGATATTTAATATAAATTTGATTCAGTACATACCATCTCTGTTAAATCTGAGTAAGGAATTTCAATAAAATGCACATTTGCTATAAAAACCTGTTAAGTAATATCACTATAAAACTATCCATTTAAATATCTAGTTTGATTATAGTCTATAGTCTAAATAATAAATTTTAAAAATCAAAATTCAAAAAACCCTCTTCAGAACAAGATTGTTTCTTGAGTTATGCATCAACATTAAATACAGTCTTACCAACTTTTATCTGGATTTGCTGCTGAATATGAGAACACAAAAGGTTTTTAAATTGAGGAAGAGAATATGAATAGCCCAAAAATTAGAATTATATTACATGCCTCTAAGTATAAGTGCTTTTATACCTTTAAGTGCTATTTATCCCTAAAGGTAGAATACTTACAGGCTTTCGAGTTGGGGTGACTTGAACAGAATGGTAAAATTCTGGTTGGACTCGGCTGCTTTTCTTGATTTTTCTTTTTCTGACAGAGGTTTCCTGCTCACTTAGATGGTGAGCTTCCACTATAGGTTGTGTTTCCTCCAGGCGAGGGGTTACACGTCTTCTGGCATGGCGGGGACTTGATCTAAAGCCCTGTAAGAGACAAAGCGATCATCGCGTTTGGCATCTCCCAAAATGGAGCTGTGTAACAGCAGCAAAATCACACCAGACCTTAACAGCAACTCAGGGTACAGGCATGCTCACCTTAAATTAATATAATGCCCATATACAGTGCATGCAATAATAAAGAGATGTTGCCAGGTGCTGTTAATATCACATTTGATTTATGTTGCTCAATTATATGTATTGCGGACAGATCCAGCAGCAGTAACTCCTGTTGCTTTTCTTCATAAGCTCACGCTTTCAGTTATTTATAACTGAAAAGTTCTAATTTAAAATTTATAATTAAAATTTTCCAGGTTAATTCTTGGCCTCATGAGAAACGGTTTTAGGGAGGAAGGCTGAAAACGTGGACTTTTTTCCTGAGAATGAAAGTGAAGAAAAATTGATAGGTGGCAACAATTTTATAATCTCAGAAATACGGGCATATTTGGCCAAATTAATAAACTCAGGAAAAGCTGCCCTTCAGAAATGCTTTTTAGAGGCTTTCTGGGAAAACCTCTGAGCATCATCCAGAATGGCTCATGGCCTTACAGAATTTCATTCCTTTAATGGCAACATGTATAATGCTATCCCTTTATTGCTACCTGCAGAGCATTTACAATGAGCATTCTCTCATTTCACCGAGTCCCCTCATGAGCATGCACAAGTCTGACAAGGGCCATTTGTACTGAATACAATGTTGGTTGATATTAAACTTGGCCAGGTTGTAAATATTCATTCACTTAGTCATATCAGCTTTCAGAATAGGTGAGCCAAATCTGTCCTTAGTGACAGTCTGCAGTTAAAGGACTATATTTCTTTTCAAAACCAAGAATAGATGCAACAATTCCTAATTTTCTACTTTCTTTTTTCTTCTAGTAGAATACCTCTGCTGAAATCCTTATGCAACAAAGCCAGCATTTTAGAATCAAACTTCTGCAAGGTTAGATTTCAGATAAAACTGCAGAAATCTATGCTGTGAATCTAAATATCCTGAATTTCTGCCAGCAGAAAACTAGTGGGAGCAGTACATTTCCATATAAATCTGCTCTTCTTTTTCTCCCCCCTTCTATTAGCTTTTGGGTTTTGTGATTTGTTTTGCCTTTTTTGTTGTTGTTTTAATTAGGAAATCAGCACAGAAGAGTTATGCTAAAATGCTGTTGTGTTGGTAAATTGAAACAATCAAAAGTATGGCTCTGTGAAAACTGGATTTCCTCCACTAATGTTCACGAGACTGCAAGGGAAGACAGCAGCAGTCTGTCCTGGACACTCAGACAGACAAACAGCTATCTTCATTATTTAAAGGTGTTCCACATCAAGTAAATACACCCTTAAACGGCCAAAAGACACAAACACACATTTACATACACATGCTAGTAATTGCTATAGATATACATTGCATGCAACAGATGATGTAAAAAGGTTGAAGTGGAAAGGTGAAGTAACTTCCAGAGAACAACATTCTACACAGGAACACTGGAGATGAGGGACAGAAAAAGAGCCCAAATCTACTTAGTCAGTCTGGGAGGTTCATGTATGCAGTGCATCAGGGCTGTGAAATACATATGATGCAAAGGTACAGCCAAAATTTCCTGCATCTTTTTTTATGATCCCTCCTACACTGCTGAAGCAATGGAATCATTCAGAACCTAGGTGAGGACAGACCTTGGCACCCCATATCTGAATAGAAGCAGGACCCTGTCCACATCAACCAAAGCAAGCAGTACAGTGGACGCCGCTGCAGCCACCAGATCTGGGCAGATTTAGGAGGACCTCCAAACTTTCAAAGATGTAAATCTGAGACTCTGCCACACTGTTGCAGCTGCGGAGCTTATTGTCCTATTTTCTTTCTACACTGTGAAATAGCTAACAGATATTTACAATGTATCATTCAACATGATACTAGTGACTATTCGGAATAAGAGGGAAAATACAACTCAGAGAGCCTACTGTAGCAGGGCTTACTGCTCATGGAAATTTTCTTTCAAAAAAAAATGCTAGTGTGCATCGGGGATTATTCTACAGCAAGTGAAAATATTCCTTAAGAGACCAAAACACCCAGCAAATCTATTCCAAGTTCTGAAATCAGAATAGATTTTCTAAATGTTTAATGCATTATGGTTGATTTACATGAGGGCCACTGGCCAAAGGCTTGTCATATACCCTGCACTGCTCCCTTGCCACACTCCCATCCCATTAGCTGGATAAAACTCTTTGGGAAAGTATGTTTATGTAACAGAAGAATTTGATAGAAGCTAAGCAGCTCTAAAAGTGCTTAGAAACGCATGCCAAATAGGGATTTAAGTATGTGGGTCTGTCTCACCAAGTGGCTTCACCTCAAAATATGTCTAGGTTTATTGATGATTATCAATATGAAAAAGTCACCTGTGATTTCCAGAAAAATCTGTTAATAGACAATGTTTCACCTTGATATTTTCTGTATTTTTTCGCTTTTGCTGTTTATTAGCAAGAAAATGGGATCTTTATCTCTTTAAGAGCTCATCTGCTTCTGTTTGCTGAGGCTCATTCTTCTCTTGAAGTCATAATCTGCCTGCAGTATCACAAATGGTTGCTGTGAGGAGGATTATAATGTGATAAAGGCAGAGCATCATGATTTCAGGTGGAAAATTAATTCTGTATCTACAAAGATTAAGTTACAAGGGCAGAGTCCTCAGACCAAATCCTGAAATGCTTACTCATTCCTGCAATGGGACTTTGCCAGAGCAAAGATGCACATCTAGAAAATTTCAGAATTTGGTAACCAAAAATGAGGACAGGAGTTAAAAGTGATGTAACATATGGAAGCTGCTACTCCTATGCTCAGTGCAAAATTAGGGTGCCTGGTGATTCCTTCTAAACAGTGAAATGAACAGAAGCTTTTTGTGTCATCTGTGTTATTTATCCCTCAGTTTAGCTCAGAGTTAAAAACATAATATTAATACAGCAATCAAAATAAAAGCCATGGAAATCACACAAATATTTGTTTGGCAAAGACAGCACTATTTTAGATGTTAAGTCAGTGCTCATAGATGAGCAGAAAAGTGTTACAAAATGCTCAGGAAAGCACAGGACACCACCTGAGACCAAATCACTGGAGGAAAGCTGGAGATTTTAAAATCACATGGATATTACAACGTGGTTGCTCTAACACTGTTAAGCAATTTGTAGTTTCCAGTATCATGTGAATGCTGTGTCATTGGGCAATGAAAACCTTTTCTTGTTCTTTGCGCTGGGAGGGAGTTGCTCCTTCCCAGAACCTACTGCCTGACTCATTTTTGTGCCTGTAAAATTCTGAAACAAGGCAAACCAAACAAAACTTCAAACATCTATTTTTAGAAAACCTATCTTCCAAATACCAAAATAGCTGCACAAAGATTTACACTAAAGTAATCTTCCTTAAAGAAGCAACTCACATGACCACCAGAACCAGTTTTAGACATATCAGAGGAAGACAAGAGGCCAGGTGAACCTGGAATTATCTTCTCTGCAAAAGCATTCACCTGCATCCTTCCAGTTAGAGTCTGTTGGAATCCAGGAAGAATGATCTTCCTAATCAAAGTCTATAGCAAACAGGGATGGAGAGGTGTCTCTGGAGGCTGTTGCAGAGCCAAAGGCTAGTTCACCTGGTCTCAAAGCTCAAGGGAGAGCTTTTCTGTATGAGGAAGCAGGCAGGGGGAGATCAGCCTCTTTTAGCTGAAATTCATCCCTTTAAAGCTTCTTTGAGTGTTGGGGTTTTTTGCTTTGGGGTTTTTTTGGTTTTTTGCGGGGGGGAGGTTTTGTTGGTTTGGTTTTTTTGGTTTTGGGGGTTGTGGGGGTTTTTTTGTTGGTTGGTTGGTTGTTTTTTTCTCTGGAATGGGGTTTGATAATATTGAAAGAACCTTTTCTGTCTATACCCAAATTGATGATGAATGCTGACAGCCTGGCCACTGCACGCCAGAGCATAACATGTAAAATTACTTTCACAATAAGGTGTTATGTAAAAAATACCTTATCCAGCCAAGTTTTAACTTCAGTTAAAACCTCTGATTCAGTGACTAATTTCTTGTCTGTAGAAACACGTGGGTTTTCTCTGGCCAAAGTTCAGCAGACATCCCCTCCCCAGGTTGCCCTTTGAGCCACCAAAGCCAGCAGGCCAGATGAACCATTCCCTCACAGCACCAATTTCTCTCCATTGGCCATACCCAGAGCCCAGACTGACCACTTCACTCACAGACATCCACACTGTGAGTATCCAAATTAAATAGGATGGATCAGACCCTTGGTGACTAGGTTTTGGTCTGCTTTCAATATGGTATTCATTATTCCATATTTTATCATCAGACTTTGTTTTATTTTTCTCCTTCTACATGAAATTATTCTGGTCTCTTCCATCATTTTTTTTTTTTTTTCCTGTGAGAGTTCCACATTTCCTCATTCACTGATACCAGGCTTGATGGATCCCTATAATTCAGTACAATACTCTTATAAATTTATATTACTGATATATATAACAGTAGCACATGTTTTTCTGTTCTGTTTAAACATTTCCCTTCCCATCTTCTTTCCAATGAGGCTACACACCTGAAAGTAGTCCTCACTGAACTGTTGAAAGTCATTCAAAAGGCCCTTTCTGAAGATCATAAACCTAAAAATTAAGAATGTGGCTAAAGACTTTTCTCTGTAATATACTCAACCTCGCATTTGTTAACAACATCATGTGTATTTATTTGCCCCATTTCTTCAATATGGTCTGGTATTTGATAACCAAATATGTTACACTCTGCTATTCTTGTTGTGGTTTTGATTATTCTCATTCCCAATCCATTCATCATAAAAAACAGAAATTTGAAATTTCCTAAAAAACTTATCTAGCTTTTTCTTTTATTTAAATTTACAGATAAGAACATCTTGAATAATGTATGAAACCTTTTTCTTTCACTTAGTTTTTCTGTATATATTTTTAATTCTTTGTCTGATACTTTATTAGCACCAGATGAATACATCAGTGCTACTCCATGTGTGCATTATTGCTTTAGTGATATAAATCTCTGACTCCTCCATTCTTTCAATGTGCAATTGTATTAATTCACCAGAGCCTTCTCCTCTCCATTCTAGTTTCTACAGCCCTACTGCCTTCATCATATGTTATCTCTATTTTTATGCTTGATAAGAAGCCATATTCAGTTTTCATTTTTTCCAGTGTATTTTATGTAGAATATATTGGTTGTCAGAATTCTGATCTTGGAACCCAACCTTCCCAGCCAGTATGGGTTTTTGGAGTCAGTAAGCATTAACATCAATAGAGGTAAAAGTGCATTATCAGATGTCCAGCTGAAGTCAACAGAAATCTTTGCATTAACTTCAGTGGGCACTGGACTGCAGCCCAGTTTACCTTCTGGCAGAACTTCAGTAGATCACAGAGAAAGTGCTAGCTAGCATTAGGCCAAAATTCAGTGATAGCAGAACTCAAGTATGTTTGCAAAGGCCTTTAGAGATATTTGAGTAATTCCTGTAGATTAAGGTGTGCTAATAAAATCAAAGCCAAAAGAAGCTTAGATAGGATATCCAGCTTTGTGTTCTTGCTTTTAAGGTTTCTGACAGTGGTTGTATGTGCATGAGAATTGTCATCTGTTACCATTGTCAACTAATGGCCTCATGGAATAGCCTTCAAATTCAAATTGTCAGTTACCAGCTGTTTAAATCTTGGAAACTTTCATGTCTACACAACCAACAAAGTCTTAGGGCCCGCAGACATTACTATGCGTAGCATCAAACCCTTCTCAAGATGCTGGCATTCTCAGCTGTTCTGAAATAGAATTAAACCCTATAGTTGGAGTACCTACTTCAACTAAAATGGCAGGTTTAATTAAATAACTTTATTGTATCAAATTCCCCTGCACACTGAAAGAGAAAAAATTGAGATTCTTTCTGCTACATAGAAAAACATATATACCTATATAAATATATCTATGCATCTCAATTGTAAGACTGGTTCTAAATTAAAAAGTGGCCAAGATTGCATTATTTCCCTCCTCCCTCTTCCACAGAGATTTCCATCCCAAATATCATCAGTTTACAAAGAACCAAAGAAAACCCCACAACATTTATTTAACTGCCAGTTCCGCAAGTTCCACCAAAAATCCAAGATTCAAGTAAAGTTCTCCAAGATATTTATAGTAAAGATTGCTAAGTAATGTAATATGTAAATTTTCTATCACGGGAAGATTACCTACACTCACTGAGTATTACTTCACTAACACCCAAGGAAGATGCAACTGCATTTGTTCTGTTTTGATTCTATCAGAACTAAAAAAATAGACTGCAGCCTTTTTTTGTGTGTGGTTCTCTTGATTATTTTTTTTAACCTTACAAAGGGTTACTCCTATTAAGATCTGAATAAGGATTTAAAACGTAAAATATAAGATTTTACATTCAATTTCTTATTCCACTCCCTCATTAGCAAGCTTTCACTGATGCTGCTTTGCATGCCTTATGTTTATTTTAGGAGATATTATTCTTATCTTATAAAATCTAAACTCTAAGCAGTGCTGGAACCATTTCTCAGATATTGAAGACTGTGATTTGGCACATGTAATATTCCAAGATAAGTCCACACGTTCAAAGGCATTTAAAGCAATTTCTTTTTACATAACCTGAACAAGATTACTTTCCCAACTGAGTTCATGAAACAGAACATCAATAATCTGCTTTCCAGTTCCTAAGCAGGCCCCCCATGTAAATGCATAGGAGCCCTTGTATTTAGGTATTTAGGAGCCCCTAGATTTAAGTGTGAATTTAGATTGCAGTGTCTAATAACCCATGCTATATTACACTGCTGTTTAACATGACATGTTTGGTTTTTCCTGTCATAAGGTCAGCATCTCTATCGAAGTACAGGTAAGTTGTAACATTAGGAAAATCTGATGATCTGCAAGCAAATAGCCAAATGGCACACCCAGTCATGCCTCAAGATACCCTTTAAATACTCTCTCCTGTCTAAAGCTATAAGCCACAGAGGCTGGCCTGTTCTCCAAGCAGCCCTATCATTCTCTGACAAGAAGGCTTGCAGCTCTCCACGGCAGCTTCGCAATGGCTTGTCCCAGTTCCTTCCCTGTTACCTCAGGGCACTGCAAGCCTCTCTAGGAAGGGAACAATTATTTAAGAACAAAAAAATCAGTGTACTGCTTGATCAGTGGTCTGCAAGGGAAGGTTTAATTTAAAATATACTAGCGCATTCCCCTAGCATGTCTCCTTTCCAGCCCTGCTTTCTCCGTTTTACATCTCTTCATGTCTCCTCACCTTGGGCAGTGTCCAGTATGTATCAAGGATCTGCCAGAAGAAATTAGCTTTAAATATTAAAAATACAGTAAGAAGCTGAATAAGAAATAACAGAGATTGCTAAACCATACCAGGGCTGCCAAACATCTAATACAAAGAGATTACTCTCTTCTGTCCGGTGTGCTTGTTTGAAACACAAACTGGTAAGAGAATTTACCCCACCACAGCATGTGAAGATGTGTCTGTACTTTTTCAATTATAAAATAGATGCATAACTGATGAGAGACTTAGCGGGAATATATTATAAAAAAGATACCTAGGCTAGAATTCTGGTATCTATTAAGATAACTAGTTTCAGGTACCAACAACATACCTGAACAAGTCTTTGCTTCCTGTTGTCACCAACAAAAAATTTAGTCGACACATTCAGTGAGGCTTGAAGAACCATTCAGCACAGGCTAAAGCAGACATCAACACTAGGTCAGCTGAGTAGCTCTATAGACTATCATCTGTAAATGCCTACAGTGAGCTTATTGGGCTGCAGAAGGGGATGCTGTTTTCACAAATTCACTTTCCAACTCCTACCTTCACATGAAGGCAGGCAGTGGAAGCAGATCAGAAGAGAATGATGGCTCAGCTTGGTTGAATCATTTTGTTCTTTCTAGAACAAGGAAGAAGGATAAATACAATACCTCAGCCTGACATGATTCTGTATTTCAGTATAATTTGTGCTATCAATTTATATAATCATGAAGCCTGTAGGACCTGTGTTTCACTTCCAGTCTGCTCTACTACCTACCCTACCATCCTGAAGCCGAGTGCCGTATTTAAACAGCTGAGTGGACAGGGGAGATAAGGACATTGGCACAACTTGCAAGAAATGTGTCTTTGCCCAAACATCAAGTGCAGCTAGTTTCTGTAGCTGATATGGTGTTTTCACACTTCAGCCCCAGCTCAAGTTTCATTCCCACTGATGAGTCAGGAACAGCAAAGCTTTGACTCTCCTTGATGCAAGGCAGTAGGGCACAAGGGAGCCCAGCAGGGGCTCAGGCACTTTGGGTACAAGTATCCAGACAACAAGAACCCAGGCTCACTGCTGAACCAGAAGCACAAGGAATAAGCTCAAAACCAAGGCAGCTTTGCTAACACTAGGCCAAGATCAGCTGTCTGCATTGTGAGCCTGACATGCTAAACATCTCTGCCACAGTGCTGAGTCCTTGCCCAGGGAGGCTGGAGGAGCCCACGTGCCCACTCTCCAGAGCCTGAGACCCCTCCAGGCTGCAGAGCACATGGAGCAGGGTGAGCAGCTGCAGCTCTGGCTGGTATCCTCTCATGTCTGACACGGCCAGACACCAAAAAGCCAGCTCAGCTGAATAAGATCCTACATGAAAACATCAAGGTGACTTCACCCTGTGCTCTGCACATTCTTCCATAGCACATCAAAGGTGCCTCTGCTTGAAACAGTCTGGGAATGGAGGAGAGTGTGAGTGAGGTTTCCATGCCCAAGGAAAACACACGTAACAGCCCTGGCACAGACACAACCCCAAGGGTTGTACTACCCTGTTCATGTGGTGCTTTCTTACCTTTAATACCCTCAGTCTAAAGAGCTGAGCTGTTTCTGAAAGAGCACCCACAACCTGATTTGTCACCCTTATAATCTTACTACAGTAACTGAGAAATCAGTGCGGATGATTAAGCCTTTCTGAGCAGTGTGTGATCTATGGAGCCCTGCATGATCCTTTCTGTCTGTGTAAGAACAGTTTCTACAGGAGATGTGGTAATACATGTGCTTCCTGCAAGTATGACCTCAGCTATTTTAATTCATGGTTTCAGTCTGAGGTTTGTTTAGGGCAAAAGACAGTAGCTAGAAGTTCCCATTCTGTACACGTGTACAATGTGCCTGTTAACAGGGGGATAGCCACAAGCTGTGCTCCCCCTGCATCCCCTTGAAATCAGGGTTCTGCTTGTGTGTACAGGGAGCATGCACTTAAATGGCACAAAGCACAACTGAACTGCAGCTCATCTAAAACCCACATTTCCAGAGATAACAGTAGAGACTGAGAAGCATGGATCTCTAATTACTTACATGATAGCCATGAGGTTGTTGGCATAACTGTGTATTAACGGGAAACTAAAGAATAAGAAGGACTTCTATGAGGTAGAGTATCTTTATGTGGTGATTTTCCCCATCCTGCTAGAGAACCATGAGGATGTGTTCACTTACAAAGTAGGCCCCAGGACCATGCCTGACCACTGATGTGGACCATAACACAATGTCAGTACTTTTTTAGGTGATTGATGGAGCTCAGAGACGATTCCCTCAGCATTTCAAAGCTCTGCAGACCACCGGAAGCCAGAGCAGAGATACAGACAACCAGAAGGCTATGTAAATACATCAGGCATTTGTACACTACATTGTAGTACAGAGTAAAAGTACCCAAGTTAACTTCTCTGGAGTTAATTTAGCTCAGCATTCGAGCAGTCTGGCTGCAGCAACCAGACAATTGCTGTATATTTTGTGATACAACTGCCAAACAGGCTGTTCCTCAGCACAGACCAATGCTTGTGGGCTATCTAAAGGCAGCACTGCTGTGAGTAAGGCTGACAAACAGTGATGGACACATGACATATACAAACCAAATCTCAGTGATACCTAGTTTGCCATGTGACAGCTCAGTGTGGCATACTCTGTCTGGGCCACATTATTTCATATGTTATGAAAAACGGACAGAAGGATTTGTCCTTGTACAATGTAACCTGTATTTACAGCTCTCCACTCATTCCTATACGTAAATGCTCTCATACATCTAAGAAAACAATTTATTTTTTCTCTGATTTATTTTCCTTTGAACCTGTTCCTTAACACTTAGACAGCTAATGGAAAAATAGTTTAAACATCCTGAGGGAAATCATGTCAAACACAAAAGTAAAATATTTTCAGGCTGATTCAGCTCTGTAAAGAGAATGAAACATCCTTTCAATAGGTGAATGAATGTATTTTTCTGCACATTTGTGGTGCTCCTTGGATGCACTCCCTCCGACCAAACAAAAGACTCAAATTCAGCTTGGAGGGTCTGCTGATTTCTCCTTTCACTGGAGCTGTACCTATCTGGAGCAGTTTATAAATAACTGCAATACTCAGGATGAATTATGGTGCAACTCTTCAAAGACTATTCATTATTGTTTTGCAAGATAACTAGAACCATATTTTTAGGCAACTGTCTCACAATCAGCCTCAGAAGGGCCATGATTATGGCAAAGGTACACTTAGGGATAAGTTTATGAACAATTTTCTGGCCATCTGTGCTGACAAAATAATATATACATTTCCTGGAGATTGTTGTACTATAGTTTTTCATCCATTGTACCATGGATGATTTAGAAAATCCACTTGCTCTTAAAAAATCTCATCAGTCTTGGATGAACTATTTCACTACCAGACTAGTCACAACAATACAGAATCACAGAATCACTAGGTTGGAAGAGACCTTCAAGATCATTGAGTCCAACCCATGCCCTAACACCTCAAATAAACAATGGNGGCTTGTGCTCCCAGCCCCTCACCAGCCTCGTTGCCTCCTCTGGACGCGCTCAAAGCGTCTCAACGTCCTTCCCAAACTGAGGGGCCCAGAACTGGACACAGCACTCAAGGTGAGGCCTCACCAGTGCCTAGTACAGGGGAAGAATGACCTCCCTGCTCCTGCTGGCCACACTGTTCCTGATACAGGCCAGGATGCCATTGGCCTTCTTGGCCACCAGGGCACACTGCTGGCTCATGTTCAGTCAGTTATTGATCAGTACCCCCAGGTCCCTTTCTGCCTGGGCTCTGTCCAGCCACACCGTCCCCACCCTATAACGCTGCAGGGGGTTATTGTGGCCAAAATGCAGGACTCAGCACTTGGACTTATTGAACTTCATCTCATTGGACTCCGCCCATCCATCCAACCATTCCAGGTCTCTTTGCAGAGCCCTCCTACCTTCCAACAGATCGACACACACTCCCAGCTTAGTGTCATCTGCAAATTTACTAATTAAATACTCAATACTTGTCCATGTCATCAATAAAAATATTGAAATCGACTGTATATATACAACCTTTGTAGCAACTGTCCAGTGTACTAAAATGAAAATGTGGGGTCTGCAAAACTCAAACAACCAAATGTTACTACTTTGCTACAGTCATGATTAACACATACTGCCAGCCCTCACAGAGAGTCTTTTCACAAAGTGTCAACTCCTATTTGTCTTACTGGTGTGTTTAGTCCCACCTGGGTTATGGGAAGACAGAATTTACAGCGGACTGTAAAACTCATACTGATTTGTCTCCTAGTAGTTTTGGACCTGTAGGTCTCAATGGAAGCATTCACAGGAAACTTGCCCCAAATATGTGAGTCAAAATTAAATATATACAAAGTGATACTATGTTGCTCGTGACTACCCTCTGACACTGATACCTACAGTTCCTGTATGTTATCATAGTATCTCTAACATAAAAGGTAAGATAAAGGAAAACTGTGAAGCTCAGAGAAAATTTCAGGCAAAAGATTTATAAATCAGTAATATGAAAACTGCTACTTTAGCAATTAGCACAATTATCCCTTCACAATCTCATCAAACCCAACCATGTATAGATCCTGAATGAGAAGCTTCCTTTTCAACAGTTCTTACCATCAAATCAAAAGACATTAAGAATTACACCATTCAGATTAGTTCCTTCCAGTCTAAGGGCTAGAAGCTTACTTCCCTTTTAATTGAAAAGTAAAAATCTCAATCCAATGACTCCAGAGGCTTCAACTATGAGGAAAACTAATTCAGAAAGAAATTTAAATCACAAGAAGTGGCAACACTACTTGCTTTTAATGCTTTTAAATTGAAAGGTACGGGAGACTTTCAGACCTCTTTCTAAAGCATAAAATGATAAACATTGAAATGTATCAAGCCCAAGCCCACAAAGTACTCAGAGAAAATTCCTCTACTTCATGAAAAAAACAACTTCTACAAAGAGCACAAGAAGAATGAAATTAGTGAATAATTGATAGCCTTTACATTTTTTCAGTATTAATTTTAATACTGATGATGATGATGATGATAATAATAATAATAATAATAATAATAGTAAGGCCCAACAATGGATCATAGTCCCTGCTTTGATAAAACTCTCACTGAGTAGATTGTTATTTTGGTGTGGTTTTGGTTCAGCGCAGACATTGCATTCTACAACTGATTCTCAAAATAAAGACAAACTAGTGCAAACAACTACATCAAAGTTTGATGTGTCATGTAGCAATGAATATTTCTGTTGGAAATTTACTTGTTTTCTTTTTAAAGCAGTGGCATATCTAGGTCTTCCTGAGATTAGGAACATTAACTATTCTGGGTGTGATTCCTTTGTGACTTCATGGAATTTATATAGTACCTGGGGAATGGAAGAATCTTAAGAGCAGTTATAGTCATAATGAACCTGAGGACTGTAAATAAAAAATATATTAAAAATTAGGCCTGACAAACTTCAGATGGTAGCAAGTGTTAGTGGGGAAGTGGAGACAATCACTGTATTATCTCAAGAAACTGTCACATCTTCCTGGTTAATTTTTTCTGTTATTAAGCACCTCTAACAAAGACAGACTTTAACCTACTTTATATTCATCATGATTCATGCAAATTTACCTCCTTTTGAGGCAGGGGGTCAAGTGTTTAAGTTCATTCTATAATAAGTAATATCTGCATAGATTTTTGATGTGTAATAATTAGGCATGTTTTGCAGAGACATTAAAAATCAAGGCCCACAAAAATTAATTATTTGTGGATTCAATTCACCAGTGGCATATAAAATTCAAAACAGAAGGGCTGAAAAGGATCATAAACACATTTTTAAATTTTGTATCTACCTTCCCATAGTATGCAGTCTTATTTTTATATCCCATAGTATGCAATCTTATTTATTATTTATCTTATTTATTATTATTTTTTATTGTGTGGTTCAGTATTAAAAGAAAAGGATTCCATAGTTCTCACTGTATATAGACAATGAAGGCATGCACCATGAGAGCTGTGGCTGTGGCAAAGAATCTCAACATAAATTTGCACACATCTATTTTTCCAAATATAAGGAAAGGCTTTCCTGGCAGGCAGTCAATCATGCAGGAATTGCCAATGCTCTGTAGATAGTGCAATTATAATTCTCTGTGCACTGCTGCTAGACCACCTGCACGTTCACATGTGATGGAAGTCAGATTGGAGCCCAGCTCTCAGGAGATGAATGCCAACCCACTGCTATTTACTATCAGCCTATTTTCCATTACCTTTTATTATAATTAAGAAACACCATTTATAACTACACCTGATAAACAACTAAGCATGGTGGAAGCTAGCAGATGTAGCTGGTGCTACAAAACTTGGAGCTGAGATATTACACTAATTTTGGGGGTGGGGGGATTATGCAAAGCCCATATTTTCATGTATCATGCTTTGCTTTCATCAACATCGTACTGCAGTTGGAAGTGCATAATGTTTTGTGATGGTATAGATAGAGAATGTCAAATTCTGCTTCAGATAATGTTTCCAATATTTTTATTGGAAGTATGCCTGTAGTTTTTTCATTAATGAATTCTATTAGATTCATTAAAATAACATTTTACTTGAAAAAATATTGGAAAATGAAAATTTCATGATGTCAAATGAGTCATAATTTCTCTCTCAAAAATCTCATCAGATAACAAAGGGGAAAACAGTTCTACCACTTATTTAAAAGAGCAGTTTAGACCACTACCTGCAGTATTACTTCTTCTAAACAAAATACAGAAAATTATGAAAGAATATAACAGTTACTCTAGGATGTTTCCCTTAATGGAAGTTTCTAGGAAATATTTTAAATTTGTCTACTTCTGACTGGATGATAAACAAATAACCACATGCTGAAGCAATAAAAATAAATTACTCTGACAACTTCCCTCTGAAGTGTCAGCATGCAGGATGGCATGTATTTCAAAACATTAAACTTCATCTCCATCTAGGCTCAGGACTGGGTGAATTTTACATGGAAACCAAGCATTTCATATTGGATATACTAAATAGTAAAAAAAAAATTTTGAATTCCAGAGGTACATATTTATTTGTTCACTTTACTGAAACACTGGTGAAGAGCAAACTCAGGGTTTTCATGGTTTAAAGAGAGGACCCTCCTTATGGCATCTTCTTTTTGTGATAGTGTGTACAAATTTCAAAATAGCTAAGAATTTAAAACTAATTGCCAATATGAACCATGCTGCAGAAATGTATCCCATACACACTTTTAAAAACATTAGTCATAATTGGATAATTTTCACACCCACGACAGGGTAAGGGAAAATGCAAATAATTTAAAACAAAATATCATTTGAGTGCAAAACTGTCTCTCAAGGCTTTCAGAATAATGGGCAGTGGCATGAAGATATGCCTTAAATCAATAGCAGGAAACCAGGCAAGAGAAATATCTAGACAGGAGCTCTACAGCCCTGCCTAGACAGGGCAGCATGGAAACAAAGTGGGTACTAAAACAAATATTATTTTTCATATTTTCCCAGCAATTATGCTTCTCATTCAGAATCCCTAGGAAGTGACTGGGGTTTGTGTTACACTTCCAGCACTGGCATGTAAGAGTTTTGATTCCCCTGGCCTCTGAATACAAAGTCACACACCGAGGTGCCTGCCAAGCAGGCTTATGGTCTGGATCCTTCTGGGATCTCCCGCGGGAACACCCAAGCCAAGCAGGCAACTTCCCTGAGAAGGAGCAGGGCGCAGGTGAGGGCTGTGGGCAAAGCAAGCGAGCAGGGGCTCTGCAGTCACAAACCGACCAGCTCCGCACGTATTTACAGCGAGGTCAGTAACTGGGCTTTGACACAGGGAGGTCTGGCACGTACAGCAAGCACAGCTTTTCTCCAAGTAACCAATTCCTTTGGGAATGACACAAATCGGCAGGCCGGTTAGGGTAACACACATGAAGAGCTCATTTTGTGTCGGGAAGGAAAAAAACCAAACCAAGAAATGAAAGAGGACATTATGTTTTTCATGCAAAATGAAAAGTTTGCTATGTGATTTCATTAACAAAAGACCACGACAATATGTACTCGGGTAAAGAGAACAACTTCTGACCTTGAAATTGCGTGCTAAATAAATTACCTCAGAGCGAAAGTGATGAGTTCTCATGACAGCATCTGGAAGGGAAGCAGAAAGACATACAGGCTCCACCAGCAGCACCTCGCATTTCGCCCCGGCTAACGGGTTTACCCCGCCACTCGCCCTTTGGCGCACACTCCGGGACGGCTCTGGCCCTTAGGCACAGCCGGCAGCTCCGCCCGGCATTTATATTTAATTCATCGGGAAGAAGTTCGGCATAAAGTTCTGCTGCGCTTTGACAGACCGGGGAGGGCTGGGGGGTTTCCCAGCCTCTCACCTCTCTCCCTCTACCCGAGGTTTCGCTGAGGGATGGGTGGAGACAAGGCTGCCGCAGTCCTGGGCTCGGCTTGAATTTTCTTTAAAGCCTTTGCCCGGCTAAACCGTGCCACGGCGGCCCTCCGCCGGCAGAAACATGGGGGTGGGCCGGGGACACCCCCCGCCGCCCTCAGGGACCGGCAGCGTCTCTTACCTCGGCTCCTTGAGCGACCTGAAAAGACGGATTTGATGGGATGCCTCCCTTTCTGGAGCCTGCGGTGCCAACAGCAGAAGAATAAAATCGTGGCAATGGTCCCCAGCAGCAGCAGGAGCAAGAAGAGGGCGCACTGGATGCTGTAGGGTCTCAGCAGGACCAGGAAAGCCGCGGCAATCATGGCTCAAGCGCCCGGCTGCCCCTGTGCGTGCGCGGGTCTGCGGCGAGCGGCGGGGGGCCGGGCAGCGCCGGGCAGCCTCTCCCCCCGGCAGCGGGGCGGGC
>VZSE01015381.1:77989-107856 GCA_013398275.1 Promerops cafer | reverse complement strand
GGGAGGAAGGAAGGAGCACGGAGCGGTGCATCCCGCCGCCGAGGGGGCTCGGCCGGTGACATCACCGCTGGAGCTGCTGAGAGAGTCGGAAAATGGCTGCTGCGAGGTACCGGGGGACCCCCGTGGGAAAAGAGGGGCTGCGACCGAGGGGCGCGGGGGGTCGGCAGCGGCGAGCGCCCGCGCAGGTCCGTGGGGGACGGGGGTCTGTGGCGTACCCTGGCCCCGAGGCGTCGGTCGAGGCCGGTTTCGTGGCGGGGAAGGGATTGGGAAATGATAATGAGATCCATCCTGCCAAGGTGACCAGGGCCCTCGTGCGGTGCTGCCCCGTGTCCCCGGTGCGGGCGGGTCGGGGCAGTGTGCGCGCTGCCCGGCCGTGCCCAGCGCGAAAGGGGCCGGGGCTGTGCAGAGCAGCACCTGCAGGGACCCTCGCGCTGCAGGAAGCTGCAGCTGCAGCCAATGTCAGCCCCGTGCCCTTCGCTCACCGCCGGGCCGCAGCTGGTGTAGCATCAAAATCCTGCCATGTGCAGGTCGCTAATGCAGGTGATAACAAGAGTCCCCCTATGTCGCTGTTTCTGCCTCTGTAGTTGCTATTCTGATAGTCCAGACTTTCAAAGACTGTTTCAGAGGTGTTTGAAAATGCAGTTCTAAACTCTGTCACAGACACGCAGAAAAAAAAATCACTTGCTGAAAATATAGCCAGGTACCATTTCGCAATATTTCGTATACTCATGTTACTGGGGAAAAGGCTCATTCAAGGCAAAACTTATGTGTTTTTCATACATCTTTGATGTGAGCACATAAATCTGAAGAACGTTTCCAAAACTTCATAGAAATAATTAAAATCTCTGTGTAAATATTGGAGAAACATTGAAATGTTACTGCTTTATATGCCTGACATGAAGCTACAGAAAAGCATATGTGTAAATTTAAGTTAAACTAAAAAATATGCAAGCTGGAAAGACAGAGAGGGAACTGTATCTGTGGTAGCTTAAATAAGAACAGAAAAAATAATCTCTAGATTATTAGAATTAATTTATCACTGGGCTAATAATATTGTAACACTTTACTGTACCCTTAAGGTTAAGGAAATCTGTTATCACTGAAAGATGCTCATGATAGCAGGGTGGGAGGGTGTAAGTAAAAAAAGAAAAGAAATAGGATTTTAGGTCTATAATAATTTATTCCAGGAATTTTATATCATTTCATGCTATATACCAACAGAGTGAGCCAAAATAATCTGTCCTAGTACCTTGTAAAATGGAAAGTTGCTACATTGCAGCCATGGATTTGAAGCTTTCCCTCACTGCCTAGAAACTGCCAAATGCTGTAAGGTTGTGTTGCATCACGTGGTGCAATATTGAAATCTTTCCTAATACCGCAGTACACTGCAGTAGAATGGTTTTAATGCAGATTACCTGGAGATTGTTCAAACAGTCTGCGTTAGCTCACTGAAATATGAAGCAAACTGGTGTGATCCTCCTGGCATCGTGCAGCAGTGCCACGCTGCAGGATATTGCAGGAGCAGGAAACTTTTTGACACCATTAGCTCTGCACTGATTTATTGTTTCAGAGTGGGATGATAGAGCAAAAGTAGCACGGCAGTGACTGCACAGTAAATCACAGAACTGAGGGGGAACAGTTCTTTTCACATTGTTCTCAGGTAACAGTGCATAGAAATCATCTGACAGACAAATCTCTAGTGAAAGCTTTTTAGTTTAAGGTTTATAGCTTTTCCCTTCTAAGAGTTAGAGCTCACCGGTGTCTTGAGGATAATGTTTTTCCAAAAGGATATAATAAATTTCATGACAGCTGCTTAATTTTTTTTTTTTCAAATGCAAAAGAGTACAGTTTAGTACAAGAAATGCTGACATGCATGATTTTTCAGAGAGCTGCTGCTCCAGGCTTTTGAGTCAACTATCTCACATGTACACCAAATTGCTGGTCTGGCTTTCTTTATATTCATTACTGCTCTGTGCTTATTAAATACTGCAGGGTATGGTAGTGTGGTTAAAATATTACTTCCATGGTGAATAAAGTTTAAATTGCTGAAGTTACTACACATTACAAATAAGCAAATTATATGTGGGTAGATTTTTTTCCCCAATAGTAATAAAGAGAATTTAAGAATTTAAGTTTTATATGTATCACACTTTTAATCTAAGATTCTTTACAGAATGTTTTTTAGGGGACTTTTCTTAAATCTTAAGGATGATAAACAGAGAAGACAAAAGAAATGAAGAGAGAAGGTTAAAACAAAACCTCTCGTCTGAGACTTGACCTCAGAAGGGAAATCCTGGAGGTGAAGCCATTGCAAAGAAGAAGTAAAAGAAGGTAACAAAGTCTTGAGACTAACTGTGATCACTGTGAGGACTGGAACTGGAGGGGAGGTCAGAAGTTGTTGAGAAGTGGAATTGTTTTATAATCTAAGAAGGCAGTTATTTATTCTGCAATAAGCAAGGGGTCCTGCTGCCATTTCAGAGTGCACTTTTGCAGAGTTGGGAGCAGGTGGGATGTAGGGTCCTGCAGATGCTTGTTTTTGATGGGGACAACAGGCAAACAGAGCAGTGACAAAGTCACTGGCATGGCTGAAACTTTTGGTGGCTGTGCTTCACTGGAGCCATGCTGAGGGAGGAGGTGGTGATAATTATTTGGTCAGAGGGATCAAAAAAGAAAGTTCTGCTTCAGAGAACAGAGAAGAGGTGACCAGCATATGTTTGGAGGTTGAAAGGCACAGGAGGATGTTTCTGTGGTTACAGTTACTCTTGAATGCAGTTTACCTATTTTCCCGAGTTTGCATGAGGTAGGGAAATAACATGGAAATTGTGTCAAACTCCTGCAGTTTAATGTAAGAGTTGAACAGTGAGCGTGCTGCAGCAGCAGCAGCCCTCCTGCAGGGAGACAAGGAAGTGTTGACCTCAAATATTCTTTCAGCTGGTCTCTCATGATAGCCTGATCTGACTTAGCAGTCTTGCCCAGCAAGGCTGAAGGGAGGAGATCCTTTCTTCCCCTACCCTTGTCCTGCTTGCAGAATTGCAATACTTTCTCTGGGCCAGTGCATATTCCTTGATAATTTAGGTGATGTTCAGCCACACCTTTTAAAAGAAACTAAAAATTCTAGCTGAGTGCCACAGGTTAGACTGACAGGCAAAAAAAAAAAATGCAAAAAGAAAATGTGGTGGCATTTTGAGTGGAGAAACCATGTCGGTAGAGGTCTGCTGACCTCCCCCAGTGTGAGCCACTCCACAGCTCTGTGAAGGCACCTCTCTGCTCCTGCAGACTGAGGCCTTGTGGACCTCACTGTGCAGCTGCAAGACTCCCTGTATCAGTGTTCTGAGGGGAAGAAGGTCACATGCTGGATCTGGTGATGTGGACATAAGAATAAGAATGGATGATGCATGAAATGATTTCAGAAGAGTAGCTGAGTGAGTGAAAGGGTAAGATCATCTCTTCACTGGTATGTAGGTATGCTTTAAGGACTGTGTTTGCAGTAATTAATTATAATTGAGTAAAATGTTCTGCCTAAATGACTACTTAACTGGTTAGAAGGGTTCTCTAATCATCTAATACTTTCTAACAAAATATTTGGGTTTTTCCTCATCAAATAAGAACCAAAGTAAATACAGTCAAAACCAAAGAGGCAGGCAAATAAAATACAGAAGACATCATAGTATCTCAGTGTTACCAACTTTTTTCGATGAAATAATTGATTTTCCTCCTCAATATTCTACTCACAGATTACATAATGCCATCAGTGCTACACTAGCAGCTTAAACATACCATAGGAAATGTTGTGAGAGTTTCTGGTAGATGATTAAACCCTATAAAACACTTTCTTCAGTTGAAAGAATAACATTTGCTGCCTTGACATAAGCAACCCATTTCAAAGAAATCTGTTATGTGAAATGATATGTTCTAAATTCAGCAGGGTTATTACAAATCTTTATTCTGCAAAACTTGCTAAATTGTTTACTCTGTACAGTGCTTCACAGTATCTTTGAAATTAGGTAAATGTGTATTATTATTTCAGATTCATTGAAAAGAAAAGATGAACTATAAATTTAAAGGTTGTATGATTTACCCAAGACCAAACTCTGTGACTCCAGTGCTACAGACTAAACTCCTCCATGGCTGGAACATTTTGCCATCTGCAGGTGTCATAGGTGACCATGTAAAACCAAATTCTTGTCAGCTTTATATATGTAGAGGTAATTGTCCTTATTTTGTGGGTTTGTCAGCTCAAACAGCTTGCATATTTAAATTCCCTCTGTTTATTAGTCCCAATGTAAATCAAATGGAGAATGAGCCATACAGTTATACACTCTTGGCTTATAGTGTTGCTGGGAAAATGCTAGCAGGAATCCTGTGGGCATAAATTGACTTTGTAGACATATAGGCTGTTCTTGAGCCTAGATGGAAATATACTGCTGAAGCTCCTATGGCACTTTTTTTTATTACAGCAGCAGTGTGCCCCTTTGTCCTTGGTTGAAATTTGCTCTGTATTCATTTTTGGCAGTGTTTAAAGTAGCAGTTGTCAATCTGTATCTGGCCTTACAGCCCAGAGGGAATTGCAATTCATTAGTATTTTAACTATATAATTGTAAGTTGTTTAAGGATTGTTTCAGACTGATTTCCAACACTGGTCATTCCACTATTATATTACTTCATAAAGTTAGGTTGAACTTCATACAATAAAAAGACATTTAATTTTACAGGAAGGGAAAAAATAGCTCTACTAAGTTTTGAGATTTTTATCCTTGCAGGGAAGATATGTTGGTGTCAATTCTCTGAAGTGCATGCAGAATTACTCTTAGTTGAAGTAATGTTCCCTGGAGTAAGAGGACAATATATATGTCTCTTTTTCTAGTTCATGACCTTTAATAGTAATGCAGATTTTTTTTTTTCCTCCTCCTACCTACCAAAATGCTGCAAAACCAGAGCAATTGGGGAAGAGCTTTGGAGTAAAAGAGCAAGCACTTTGAGTACTAATCAGGCATGACTTCTCATCTATGATCACTCACCTATGACAGCCACTAAAGACATAGAAGTAGAGATAGTAAAGATGCTGCTAAGTTATTAAATACTGACCAAAAATCAAGCCTGGAATTTTCTAGTTGCTATTTCACTTCTTTGCTTTTAAGAGCTGAAGGGAGAATGCCACCAACAGTAACGCTTTGGGGTAGAATGAAAGATCTAGTTTCTACTACCTTATAAAAAGAGTAAGATGCATCCTCTTATAACCTCTCATATCAGGTTATCAGAGGGTTTGTTTGAATAAGTCAAATTTGAAAGTGCATTAGTTGCATATGGAAAGTATGTCTAATTTTTTCAGCCTTTTAGGAAAAGCTTATTTGACTGCTTTGGCTGTTGCGTGGAGCAAGTGCACGATTATTGCACCTCAGCACAGATTTGCATGTGATCAAACTTTCTCTAATGATCCCATGAACATCTTTAGTCAAGATAAGTGGTGCATCACTGTTCTTTAATGTTTACAATTTGGGAGCTGTTAAAATGGATTGCATTGGATTACCCAAGCCAGGTCATAATGAGCACGGCCAAGTGTTTCGCTTTACAGAGCCATGTTGACTGTTTCTCCTTCCACCTACTTATTGCTTCTAAGTGTTTGGATATATTAACCTGCACGGAAAGAGCTTTCTTGGGATTATTCAGACTCCTGTAGCATAGGTATTTCATCCAGTTCAGTAAATAAAGAGATTTATTTCTTGGTCTGTATATTAATACATTCTGTTGTGCATGGCATTTACAAACAAGCAAATTGAAGTGAGTATTAGTTCTCCATCTGTCAGCTGTAAAATAGCTATTTAATAAAGACACTAATCTGCCATGTAGAGTTAAGATAGCTTCCTGCATCTTACTTGGCATCTTGTTACCTTAGTGGGAATCTTTTACTGAGTGTGGGATTAAAATACAGATAGATAAATGTACATGGTTTATAGGCATATGAAATATCTAGGCTCCTGTTTAAACTCGGGTAAATCATTGAGGCTCAGGGAGCAATGCATTTCCCTGAATTTGTGTTTAGTGACATTTGAGGTGCCTGGAGTTAGTAACCACCACTGTAAGCCATGAAGAGGGTCCAAGCCCTGTGTGAAGTCTGTGCCCATCAGAAGAGGCAGCTGGGGGCCAGGCAAAATAATTTATGGTATCTAAGATTGCACCATGCATTTATTGTTAGGCCACTGAATTGAACCCTACAGCAGTTGAAAAAAGCTGAATTGCTCTCCAGGAAGCCTTAACTGTGTTGAGTAGGGGCTTCACACTTGTAACTGTTGGAGCTGCTCAAGGCTCTGAGACATCTCTGAAAGAATGACCATTGTGATTAAAAAAAAAAAAACCCTGTGGGAGATTTGTACTTCTACAGTAGCAGCTGAAGGCCAAGCAAATAACAGTGGTGCTAGACACCTGCTTAGAAAGCCAAATTGACCCCTGCATCTCCAGTGATTACAGAATAACTTAAGACACCTGGTGCACCAGTGACACCTAAATGTAAGCATCTTTATCTAGAACTGAATCCTGTGTTGAAAACCCAGTAGTGATGCTAGCTTATCTTGAAATCCATTAAAATAAATGCCATATTTCACTGATACTTGAATAAATTATTGGTTAGAACAAAAGTTTAGTACTTCCAGGCATACTAAATATACCTGCTAAAAAATTCATTATTCAGCCTTTCCTCTTTTAACAATTAAACAAGTAAACAATTAATCAATTTAACAAATAAAATTAATCATTTGATGCAAAAATCAGAGGTTTTCCAATAGATTTCTTCAAGTTTTTGATTTAAGCTACAGTCTTACAAGGGACTTTGGCATATTTAGATATTAATATTACTTTATAGAACTCCTAGGTTGCTAAAACATGGGAGGAGGGCACCGTTGGGAAAAATAAGAATGGCTTCATGAATTCCTTGGGTCACTCAACAGATTTTAGAAAGTGGCACAAGGTTTGCATCAAGTTCTCTGTGTAATCCTGTGAGTTGTAAATGCTGCTGAAGCCTTAAAGTCAAGGAAGCCATCTGGGTAAATAAGGCCAGAGCTGCTGCTTTACCATGAATAGCATCACTTCTTAGAAAAGTATCTCAGGTTATTTCACAGTGAGTCACACCAGGATAGTGATCTGCAGTGAGGAAGTGACCTCTTGAATATCAGGAATAAAATCATAGAGTTTTATCCTTCCTGTGGAAGAAAAGTGGGATCATTTTTGTGCTGTCTTAAGAGTTGCAGTAGTGTTCTGATAGATGCTCCCCCAGATTCCCAGCTGAATTTGGAACATAGTGATACTGATGATTCTGGAAAATCTGTACTCTGTATTTCTCAGCTGAGAGCAGCAGATTTGTGCTTTTGAATCATCTTTTCCCAGAAATGACTAAGATATTGCACTGTAAATCTTTTGAGCAGTAACACACTTTTGTATTCTGACAGCACCTAATTCCACTGAATTCATTAGTAAATATTACACTTGTTTCAGGTAAAAAAAGATTAGAACCTACAACAGGGCATATAACTTACTTAAATATGGTCATGTTTTCCATCACACACTTGCTATTGGGAATTTTGAGACTTCAGTGCAGCCCAAGTTTTCCATTAACATTGTATTTAATATTCTGACAAGTTCAATGTAAAATGTCACAGTCTAAATAACACAAACCAAATCTGTCACTACCACTTATCATGCTGAATTGGAAATAAATAGGTTTTTATGAGCAGATTAATAGGTTAAGACCAGATAAGTTTGGGTTTTGGTTTGGTTTTTTTCTCAAGGAAAGCTGGGATAATTGAAGGCTGAACTCAGAGGATAAATAATATAAAATGTTAGTACATAATAAAATATTAGCTTTATTATGCATTTATTTTGTATTGCATTAAGGCTACAGATATTTGGCCTAAAATAATCCCCTTGCATTCCACCTGGTCCTCAGAAATGAGAGGGGTTGGGTGCAGCTGGGCTTAGCTTCTGATTAGAACTGATTCAGCATTACCAGCCTGGTTGAGTTCAGGAAGAAATTGCATGATCACAGACTTGCAAATAGTGCAGTTTATCAGTTCAATACTATAGATCTGAGTTCAATAAAAACTTTCACAGTGCACATTCATAAAAAGTACAGTTTCCTGAAGTAACAGGAAAGCAGGTTCAGGATTGCTGGTGATAGGATTGCACTAACTACAGTGTATCACTACAGCAGGTAATAGTAACAGAGATCTATTAGTGATACATAGATAGAAATATAAAAATATTCACAGGTCTTTACATTGCACTGGAGGCACAAAGCTCACCTAGAGGCATCCCTTTAGGGGATGAGGACAGTCCATCAACTGATCCCAAGTAAGCAGAAGTGTTTCCCCCTCTCTTTTTTTCTTTCTTTGCCCCAAACCCCCCCTTCCTTTTGTTATAGGTGGGGTTATGATCTTACATGTAAGGTGTGTTTTCATTTCTCTTCATTTGGATTCTTAGGATGTAAAAGTTAATATGCAGAGAGGGCTTAATGAGGGTCTTGGTTATTTTCAGTCAGAATTTATAGCTGGCACAAAAGGTAGAATAAACACTTTGGTCCTCCTCCACCCGCTGAGGTGGCTGTAAAGGCTGTCTGACCTTCACTAGAAAGTGTTTGAGTACATCCTTGTCTCCTTAAAGGACCACATTTAAAACACAGCTGGTTATGCACAGTGGCTGATAGAGAGGTGCAGGTTTTGTCTGGAGCTTCTCTGAGACTTCCACTTCATCCAGGCATCGTTCAGTCCTTAGCCTTGCATGAGCCAGGTATAAGATAAGCAGGGGCACGTCTCATGTTTTTCTCAGCCAGTCTCATCAGTTCTTCACCGACTTAAGGCAACTCTGTAGCAAGCCTGATCATTTACCATAATTATGGATCTGTGGTACAGTTCCTTGATTTGCTGAAACAAGTGTCAAAGCCCTGTTTTAAGCCAACAGAATCAGACTCAAGTGGGTAGGCAATCTCATGTTGTAAACTTGTAACACTTTGCACTGTGTTTACTGAAAGGAAAGAGAAATAAAGATCTCAGTATGCCATCTGCCAGTTCTCTGGCTGAATGGAACCTATGTGAGACAAAGGGTGAGATATCTCTTTAAGTGACCTTTGTGGATTTTTGGTGGCTTGGGTTTTCTTTTGTGGTCTTGGTTTGGTTTTGTTCTGGCTTTTTGTGTTGCTTAGTAACAATATCACGATTACAAACTAATAGCATTTGTGCAGTATGTGAGGTGTTAACATGTTTGTAAAAATTAAGAGTCCAATTAATGTTTCCTCTGCAGAACTTTAAAATCAAATGGCTCCTTCCTTTTTTCTTTTTTCCCTTCTACACATGACCTAGAATAGTGAAAAATCATAGATTTGCATTTCAGTATTACTCAAATCAGTAGTGTTTTCAAATGAAGCATATAGCAGAATTAAGTAACTGCTAAAGCATAAGTGGCTTTCAAAGGTCATATAATTATCTCTGTGGTTATTAGCTGCACACAGGCTAATGCCTGTGAATTATGTTTCCTCCAAATGAAACACTGAATGAAGCTTCAGTGTCAGAAATCTTACTTGATGATTTGCAGAACTATATCAGAAAGATTTAAAACAGAGAACCAGATACTCTTTTACGGATTTCATATGCCATCCTTTCGGCTCTCTATAGCTTCTGCTGGTCTACTGGAATCTATTCTGCTATTCAAAATCCATTCAAAACCATAAAAAGCTAATACAAGATGGGTTGGACCAGGCCAGCTTCTGTAAGGAGACACACTACCTGTAGTCACTGAGTAGTTGGTGGAGAGGAATAGGCTCTCCCAGACAGTAAGTCATCTGCGGTCTTTTAGACACATGTCATAGGGTGAGATGAATCACCTCCCTTTCTGCAGTGACTGAGCCAAATGTGGCTAGACAACCTCTCCCTTTTAAGGCAGTAAAATTTTGGTAACATTAATCCCAGTCACCAAGTTATTTTGTCTGTTTTCTGATGATACATTATATTTTGCCTTTTATCTGTTTTGGTAAACAAGATTTTAGAGGGAAGCATCTCCAGCAGTCCTGACTTGGACAAGGTTCACATTGACTCCTGTGGGAGGTCAGGGTGAGTAAACACTGCAGGACTTCTCTTCTAGAAGTTGAAGTGTTTGACTATTCCTCTCCCTTATTAGGGTCATTTTGTTCTACCTTTCCTTTCCCTTTAATCACTGGCTAGAGATGATGCCAGCAGACACTTAGGTGTTATCATCAGGGCCCATGGATTGTCACAATAAATTCTGTGAAAAGCCATAGTTTGATTAGTGTCTACTGCAGGAGCTGAAGGCATTGCTCCATAACACAAAAATACTTAAAATCAACTATTACACTCTGTTCCTTTTATTTGGTGATGTAATGATTTCACACTTTACCCCTAACACAAGCAGCTGGGCTTATGTCCAGTAGATCTGCAGCAGAGAAAAGGGGGCCTGGCCAGTTGCTGTTGCTGCCCCTCAACTGCTTTCCTGCCTTGGTCCCTTTATAAACAGCAGGAACATTCCTTCTCTCAGCATGCTGAGAGAATATGGCAGCTGTTAAGGCTGTTTAGTGAAATTAGATTAGCTATTAGTACACCCTCTGACCACAGGCATGAATCTTGTCAGCTCAGAAGAACTTTATATATAATGTAGATAAATTGCTGAGCTCCATGTCCTGCCATGACCATGGTAAAAAGTTGTCCTTAGCTTTTAAAGAGGCAGGATGTATTTTCATGGTTTCAGGTGCTTGCCTGGTGTAAAGACTCTGTGAGGTATTTTTTGTCCATGTGCTTCACAGTGTCTACCAGTGGCACCAGGCTGCTCTCACGGGCTCTGAACATCCAGAAGTCCATGTTTCCATTGACTCCATTAAGCTGTTTAAAAATGTAGACAAGTCTGATACCTTCCAAAAGCTGTTGGGCTTGGTACTGATGTGCATGGTATTGGCAGAGTGTGTATGTAACTAGCCCTAGTGCTGTGGGGAATCATCACTTGCCCTGCATGCTGTGAACAGCCTGTTTATTCAGTGTACCTCTGGAAATTCTGGGCTGGCTTGCTAACCCTGTACAAGTTCAGACCACAAGAATGTCCCATGGCTCAGAGAATATTTGTCTCAATACAAAATGAGAGACAAAAGACAAGCTGTTAGAGGACTGCAGGGAAACATTAAAAAAATATAGAAGTCAGTCAATCAGTTGTTAGACTTAGCACACTGGCAGCTCTAACTTTGCTGCAATTCTCTTGCTGTTATGTGGGCTTTTAGGAGGGTAAAGAAGTAGCTCGCCAAGGCCAAGGAGAGAAATATCAAAGTACTTCATTTGAGAATTAAAGAACTGGATGGTGGAGATTGCTGTGCTGGGTTGATCAGAGGCAGAAGTAACATTTTTGAGCCAGATGAGAAATATCAAACTGAGTGAAGTCTATACTCAAAAGCATTTTGAAAAATAAGGAAGAATACTGATGCCCAACTGATTGCATACTCCAGCTGTTTCAAGTCTGGTATTTTGTTGTTCAGACAAACATGCAGTTCCAGTTTGGACCTTACCTGTCCATAGTGAGGTTAGTGCTGAAACTTTTGTTCCTTTGGATTCTGTTTTGTCTATCTGTTTATTCATTTGAATGATCCCTGTCTGTGGTATGAGGATCCATCCAGCATGGTTCAGTGGCAGAATGAGGTCTCTGGTGAGTCATGCTAGGCAGAGATATTCAGGCTGCTTCCTCTTCCAGGATTTGCATGGGATGGGTGTTTTCTGTTCTTTAAAAAAAAGTAATGTCAATTCTTGCAAACACAGTCTCTTTTCTCCAGTGCTGCAATACTTAACAATCCTCCTGCTGTCACACTAAACACATTCTGCATAAAAGCTTGACTTAATACTCCTTTTAATGGTGATTTCTTATCTGTATTGCCTGCCCCATTGTATCAGTAAACATGTTGATGAGACTGCACCTGTCTTCTGCAAATTAACAAGTTCACCCCTGTATGGAAAGCCAGTTCTGTTGAGGCATAGCACAGATATGGAATAGTGGCAAACTGGGCTTCTGCAAACAAATTGACATTACTTCATAGAGCAGTGCAGCCAGATATTCTCACTTTGACATAATAGCCCCACGTAATTCTCCTTTTCTAGCTCTGGGTTACCTTTTTGACAGCCTCTTCATGAGGCACTAAATTTACTTCTGACTGATTGAGGCCAAGTCAATCGCAAATCACACTGTCACATCTAGGAATTCATGGGTTTTCAGCTCTGTGAAAGTATTTCACCTTTTTGTATTGACCATATATTTGCTGGAAAGAAGATGCAGGTTTGAAAATCAGGTTTTCTCTGTATTGATAATTTTAAAGTAGAAAATATCTTCTTAGAGTATAATGGCAACACTTAAAAGAACTGGTTACATTTCCAGTGGAATTTACATTTTCATGAAAAGCCATCAGCCTAATTGGGAAAATAAAGCTCAAAGTATGACTTGTTCCCTTCTCCTGGCAGAGAAATTCAGTGCTTTTAAAAGCACAGAATGGCACATTGCTTTACAAGTATTGTTTTAGGAAGCAAATGATTTAACTGTATATTTGGGGTTGGGTTCTCCTTGTTGCTGTTATTCCTCATGAAGCAGCCCAGCTCTCTTTCAGTCCTTAGCCTGTCACTTCTTCTGTACATCAAGTTTTCCACTGCTAGGATGTGTCATTCCTCACCCACTCAGTGAGTGGTCCTGGGTAGTTCTGGGTTGGTTTTTTGTGGCTGCAATTGTCTTCCTGCCCATGAAATGATAACCATACATCCCAGTTAATAGCATGTATAGCTAGCCCTTTCCTTTATTCTAGGGAAAGGTTCTATCACACCTGTATCTTTTAGTCAGGGGCTGGACTAAAAATTTTGTTGAGACAAATGTAGTAGTAGTAGAGATCCCAGCCAGAAGGAACATAGAAGTAATATGGGAGCCAGGATTCTGTGAGTGAAAGCTGTTTTCTCTGCATAGCTTTGGAGGCAAATATAACCTGATGTACAGGTGTTAAACAGACCATCTCCTGTCTTTCACGGGGGATACAACTCACTGCTTGGCTAGTTTTCACTTTATTGGGATATTTTCATACAAGATAATTACTAATATCCAGCAAAAGGAGGGTTGGTTGGGGCTTTTTAAAGTGTTCTTGTAACATCCCTGTGGCATAGTACAGTAACTGCTGTGTTCCCTATGATGTCCTTCAGGAAGCGTCTGTGTGACAAGAAGACCACTTAACAATGAAAAAATTCACACTGTTTGATTTTGTAAATGATAATTCACTGCAAATTGGAGAGACTTCATGGATACAGGACCTTCCCTGTGACGACAATGAGCTAGAAAGACTTCTGAAACCTAATGAGCATGTACTAGTAAACTGGCCTGTGGGAGAAAGAAAGACAGAAAAGCACCTGGTCAAAGTTGTGTACATGAGTGGTGAGTGCAGTTCCAGAACATTTGTCTGATGTGAAACCTGCTTTTAAGGTATAGTTGCCTGATTGTGTGTGCTTTGGCCTTTTTCCTTTCCATCACTTCAGATGACCCCCAAGAGCTGGTGGAAATGATGCAAAAGATATTGCGAGCAGATGAAATTACAAAAATACAAGTCCTTGGAAAAGGCAAGAGGAAGAGGATAGAAATGATATTTTCAGAAAGTGAGGATAGTGACCTGGATAAAGAAAAGGTGAGTTTCTGTCTTTATGTGCCTTATATTGTTAGGTCCTTAAAGGAAAGAAACAGACTGTAACTATTGATTTTTCATGACATAATACACAAAAGATGTATAGTAAAGGTAGGAGTACAGGCAGCCTTCACATGGTACCTCAGCACAATAACCTGTCAGGGTAATTACCTGGGCCAATGCATTTTGTCCTTTTCTGTGTCAAGAGATGAGTGTTATTCAAGGCTTTGATGCTCTGTAGCTCCATTGCATTTTCCCCCCGTAAGGTAAAAAAGGGAGGGGACCAGGTTTTCTGAGGTGTGCCTTGTGCTGAGATCTGCAGTGACAAAATATGGGGAAGGAAAACATATAAGTTAACAAAGTTACAAATACATTTTTTAAAACTACTAACCAAGAATGCCAAGTGCACAGTGAATAAAAATTTATGGTGTATTATGAAATGCTGTAATGAAAGGCTCTATAGGAATGCAAAGGCACTGTTACGCACTTTTTACAGGGGAAGATGATGAAACATATAAAAAGAAAGAAATCATTGCAGGCATCTGCTCCTGCCAACATCCTGAGTCAACTTGAAACATCTTTAATTAACAAACAGGTAAACATCCATTTTCAGCAATTTCAATGTATCAAGCAAAAGCAGCCTGAAAGGTTTTTTTGAGGGAGGCATAGGATTTTTGCCATAGTGAAGTTAAGAGTTCTTAAAGATGCTGCTTTGGAAAATTGGTGAATAGAGAACAGAGGCAAAGGTACCTAACAGTTACATATTACACTGGCCTTTCAATTTCAATAAGAATACTAATAGCTATGTTTGGTAAAAGCTTTTATTAAAATGCACTGAGTCTGTTTATACAAGAGAATTTTTGGATTTAGCCAGGTATTTTAATGTTAGTTTTGATGCTTTGATTTTATGTTGTTGTTGCTCTAGATATCATAGTTGTTTGGGTTTTTTTTCAGAGAGAACCCTATTCAGGAAGCAATTTTCTATATAGTGAAAGTAGCAGTGATGATGAAGAGCCTTTATTTCAACTCTCCAAGGTAGAATTATGTGCCAAAATTAAAAGTCTCAAGAGGAAGCTGACAGATACCATGAGAGAAAACTGCCGCCTAAGGCAGTCCCTGGTGATGCTTCAAGGTAAAGTCGGGAGTATTTTGATGAAGAGGAAAGCCTGAAGGTCAGGAAAAGCTTGATTTATAAGAGGCCATTGGGATGGGAATTATGGATGCTCAAGCACCTGACATGATCAAGGCCTACCATTAGCATCACAGTCTGTGATACATGGCAGCATTTAATTCCAGCAGCACTTACTGTCTTACACAGAGGCCCTGCAATCATAGAGAAATGAAAAATGTGTCTAAATCCTGCCAGTTGTTCCCAAAAGAGCCTTTCTGTATGTTGTGTAACCATTGGCTGAGCTCAAATACTTCACTGACCAGTCCAACTAGCCTTATTTACTAGCAGTCTTTCTTGATCAATTCATATTTCATTTATTCTGAAATGACTTAATTTCTAATTACTTTGGTGATTCCTTATTACTGATAATCTGAGTTCGTTTCAGATGCACCAAATTTAATTCTTTCCCAGAGATGCAATATTTTGTTCCTCTATAAATGAATCCTTCATCTCTTAGTGATCATCTCTGAAGTGCCTCTCGCTTGTCCTTGTCCCTTACTCTGAGGCAGCCAAAACTGAATCCAAAATTTCAAGCTGTTAGTGAATGAATAAGGTTTAAAGAGGATTTACTCCTTCCCTTGCCAACTACACCATATCATCCCTAGACAGTCTGGTATCTGTTTTTTTTTTATTGTCAGATGATTTTGCAACTGTTCATCATTTTCATTTCCTACTTGATTGCATTTCTTACATTATTCATCTTGGTTTGAATCATTCATCTCCACCTTTTTAAACATTATTTGTAAACATTTTCTTAGTGGCTGACAACTTTTCTCACACATGTAAGTCAATTTACCTTGCATCCTGAGCAATAATCTTAGTCTTTTACAGTATTTTCTGTAACTTGGTGATTCTGTATCTTGCTGATATGTCATCTCTTGCATCCTTTTTGCTCTGTATTGATTCTTCTCAATGGATGCAATGAAAGTTTATATTTGAAAATATTTTAAACATATTCCCTATAGATTAAAAAAAAGGAAAAGCCTCTGCAGTCTGTGTAACTTCTCTGAAAGAAAAAAAAATTAGACATCATTTAGCCCACATTCAATAGCTTTATGGACTTGTAGAGATTTTGAGATTGTAAAAAGAAAAAAGAGAAATAGTCTGTTTTGTTCCATGATGGGCATAAACTAATAGTTCCTCTTAACCTTGCATTGAACTGATCTATTCTAGAAACTGAGGCCAGATCTTCATGGGTGGGGACAGCAGAATGTCAGGAAAGCATTTGAGAGAGGAGGAAAAAAGTATATTGAAATATCTTTGCCGACTACTTTGAGTCTTTCGCATTATGACAGGAATCTAATTGCAAAAATATCCCTGTTTATGTAATTGGAGTCTGAAAGCTTCAATTACTATTTTGCCCCTCACTTTTCATCTGATTTCAGTGTTGCCACAGGCAGTCACTCATTTTGAGGAACTGGTGGGGATGGCTGAAGCGCTGCTCAAAGGGGGAGTGACGTCCTCCACGTCCAGTCTGCATCCCCATGCTGTTTGGAAGGCATCTCACAATCCATTAGCAGATTCCTATGCAGCTATGCATAGTAACTCCAGCTCACCAATAACTTTGAATGTGGAAGATGAGGAGCAACAGACTGAAAAACAGGTCAGTTAAAAAGTAATTTCAGGCATAAAATTTTATACAGTATGAAGTTTACTGCTATAGCATAATAGAAAAAATAACCATCAGTAAAATAATTTGTCATCATTGCATTGAGAACATAACTAATGAGCTCCTTTTGTGCAGAATGCTCTTTCCATAAGAAGTATTAGCTTTTATTCAGTGTCCTGTACACTCTCAAATTCACTTTAATTTCAATGACCTTGCATATCTGTGGCCAAGGGCAGAATGTGGATGCATGAAGAAAATACCAAGATCCAGGGATAACTTCCAGTCTAATTGTTTGGATGCCAAAGGGGAATAGTATTTCAAAGATAATCTAAGATGAATATTAGCAGTCTGTTCAAAATGTTAATTTGTAATTGGAGGCTGCTATGTTTCTTCTCCTGTTCTAGACATTGGCCAGCAGTTAAGTAGAAATACATGTATACAGAGATACTAAGTAAAGCATTTCCCTTATTCTCTGCAATTATAACAGAACGTGATTAAGAAGTCTAAGGCACAGAGGCTGTACATGAAAAAAATGAAGGCACAACCTGAAGAATGATTCTAGCGTCTGCATTCACAATTTACATAAACATTATTATGCATTGCATCATGCTAATCCATGCAAATCATTCTTGTGTGTTGTCATGGAGTACTAAAATCCAAAGAACTCTGTTAAGATTTATTTTGGTATGTTTTGACTGCATATTGCAAACCACAAAATTTGACCTAACATCTTCAAAGAAATAAAAAGACCTAATTTTCTGAGCAACCTGCCTTATTTTGTAGAGGTAGCTCAAAATTGCCTGTTAGTAGAGTTCAAACTCTGAGGCTGCACCACTGCTACGTGCAGAAGCCACTCTCAAAGCCCAGGACCAGATGTCACAGTTCTTAGGGCATGTCTGCTCGCAGGCAGGAATATTTGCTTTGGCAGAGTGCCATGCTACCAAGGCAGTACAGAAACCATGCCAGAACTGGACCACAGCCAGCCTGCATGGAGTGCAAGGAGAAGGATTTTGATACATCTGAACATGTCCTGTCTCCACTAGTGAGTAATAAGGATCGCTTGGTGAAGGCTTTGCTGGGATGCAATGGGGTCCTTAGTCTGCCCCACACTTCCTTCTGGAAAACAATCAAGCTGTGTGTATTGTCCCCAACACTGAACAGTATGCACATGTGATGTTATCTCAAGCACACTGTTTGCAGAGATTACTTTTGAAATTGTGGTTTAAAAATAGAAAATGAAAAAGATATTTCAGTAGTAATACTACATAATATTTCTAGAAAACTGCAATAGTTATGCCTGTGACCAATTTTGTTTTCCAGTTCAAGATCGAAAAGTGGCAGATTGCACTTTGTAACAAGAGCAAACCTCAGAAATTTATAAACGACTTGATGCAAGCACTTTATACACATGAATACATGGCCACACACAGCCTGACAGGTGCAAAGTCCTCCTCTTCAAAGGATAAAGCAGCAAAACCAGCTATGAATCAGAATGAAGTTCAGGAAATCATAGGTGATGACTTGTTAACATTACTCAGTGGGGCTCAGACTTGACAGGAGGCTTTCTTGGAGGGAGGGACTGTCATGCTTAACAGCTGGTCTGCTCAGGTGATGAGCTGCTTCCTATTTCCTTCTTCAGCTACAGGCTTTTTTAAACCATCTGTTAAAAATACTGCCAGTGAAATGCTAAGTAGTACTACTTCTATTGTGTGAATTCTGTGGGTTTTATTCAGGTGACTGCTCAGGCACATTGATACTGTAAATTTTTTTAGCCCTTGCAAGGTTAACCTGCAACAGTCAAACTTGGAGCACGATGATAACAGATAAGGGAAGGCAAAAAGAGGACACACTTGGATCAAATTTTAAATTATGTTTGCTGTGTTCTGAAGTTTAGTGAATGTTATGAATTCTGACATTTTAAATAGCGCTAGAGGCAAAATGAGACTGTATAGAAGACAGAAACAGTGATCAGAGAAGCAAACAAAATTTGATTTATTCTGAGGTTTACAGCAGAAAATATTTGGTGCACAGCACAGAAAATAATTTCAGATGGAAGTATCAGCTTTAAAGAAAACAGTCTATTGTGAGCATATGAAGCCAAATTTTAATTGGATTTACGCCTATAACTAAATACTAGAACAATATAGCCTTAATTACTGTACTATAATTCGTCCCCCATTGCCATTCCCTTGGACTTCTGCAGTTCTCTTGGTTGCCTTCTCAGCTTAGCTCCAGTTCCTTCTCAGCTTAGCTCCAGTTCCTGTACCTTAGTACATTTTTGTCGAAGTTAGCCAGCAGTTTCAAAAGTTACCAGTTGCAAAAATCTTTTTAAGAATCTTGTTAGAAAAAAAGGCCCAAAGTCAAGAGAGATAAAAGGAAAGAGTGTGTAGGATGGTAAAAATATATTTAGAGGCAGTGAGATGAGATAGTTTCGGAATGACATTTGAGAAAAACAAAAAATATTTAATGGGATGAGAAAAATCGTTGGACTCAATCATAATGGTCTTTTTCAACCTAAATGATATTATGATTCTAAATCCTACTAGGGCCTAGGCAAAAATGAAAAGGGAAGCAGAGAAGGTAATCAGAGAATGGAATACAGCATGTTGTGGTGAATTCAGTGACAAAACCTATAAAGAAATCAAAGAACTTTGTTAAGGTAGAAGAGAATATTCTGGAACTTAAACAGAAAAGTGTCAACATTATACAAGAGAAAAAGAAAAATTAGAAGAAAGCTTGGGAGTTCTAGGACTGTAGAAAATGAGTTAGTAGATCACATTATTTAAAGAAGATGGAAATTGTAGGACTTCAAAATAAAATGAAATGAAAGGCCAGGGAAATCAAGGAGAGGGAAGATGATGGAAAAGAAGGGAGCAGGAATCGCATTCCTCCTGTTGAGTCCTGTTACTATTGCATTCAAAAAATGTAGCCAGGTGAAACAGAAGGGAAATTTTTAGAAAAAGGGACATCACCTGCAAATGAAAATTAATGAGGAAAAAAAAGTAAGATTCAGAGTAATAAGGACTGATGAGGATAGGAAAAGGACTCTGATCAATAACAGAACATAAGGACAGAGGATTAACAAGTACAAATCACTTACTACAGAAGCCCTTGTGGCCCTGGAGTTCCTTTTGAGTCTGTCAAGAGCAGGCACAGCAATGTAGAAGGCACAAAGAAAAACAGGAGCTGGCATGTGTAAAAATCTGTGAAGGAGTTTGGAAAGATAGTGAAGTAACTAGAGTGGAAGCTGAAGTAGTTGGAACTTTAAAAGATGCAAGAAATATATTTTATATCACACATCTCTTGTTTCACTGATTTGGAGGCTCCATATATATATATATATATATATAATCTCTTTATTTTGCAGGAATCACAAAACAGTTGTTTCCAAACACAGATGATGCTTTAATTAGGCGAATGATGGGACAAAAACTGAACAATTGCACCAAGAAGCCAATTTTAAGCAAAGATCTTAACTCAGGTGCTTTTCAGAAACATAGCTTTTGGTAAGTCAAATTTAAAAATGCCTGCACTGTGTAATTCTGCATATTACTTCATAGTAAAAAAATCTAAAAGCAGTCTTAAAATTCAGATAACAATACATATTTACCTACTTGGTATAAGCACTACCAAGCCAGTAAATGTTTCCATAACCTTGTACAAAAAGTATGTAATACAGAAGCAGTCCAGCTTAACATTACTGCACAAAAATAGTTACTGGTTCCAGACAAAGCAGCACAATTACATGACAGGAAGAGAAAATAGAAGGAAACACATGGAGTTGCTTTGCTCGATATGCCTGTTTTAGATTTGACATTATTTACCTTTCTTATCATTCTTTGCTTCACCAGAGACCAGTCAATTCCATTTTCATGTCACCTGTTGTACCCCAATTAACCCACAAGTGAATATAAGGAAAATCATATCTCTTTGGTACATATTTATAGGAGTACTGTAGGAGAGCTAAGCTGGCAATCCTTTACTGCCAAAAGAGTCTAAATTATTGGGTCAGAGGAATTATTAAATAACACCTTACCTATCATAGGCATTTTTGCGTTGTGAACGAAACTAATATAGAATGACCAAACTCATGGCTATGGTCGGTGAAGTCAGCTATTTGCACAGTCCTGTTTGCACATTTACCAAATGTACATATCACAGAATGGTGGAGCCAGAAGGGACCTCTGTAGGTTGGCTGGTCCAGCCCCTGCTGCTCCAAGCAGGGTCACCCAGACCAGGTTGCCCAGAGCCGTGTACAGTTTGGTTGAGCATCTGCAAAGGCGGAGACTCTGCCACGTCTCTGGGCACCCTGTGCCACTGCTCTGCCACCCTCACGGTGCTTCCTGGTGGTCAGACAGGGCCTCCTGCCTTTCTATTCCTGCCTGTTGCCTCTGGTTCTGCCACTGGGCCCCACTGAGAAGAGCCTCCACCTGCTTCACACTCTCCCCTCAGACATGAGTGCACATAGATGAGATCAGCTTGAGCCTTCTTGAGGCTAAACAGGCCCAGCTGCCTCAGCCTCTCCTCAAGAACCCAGTAAGAAATGAGAAAGAAACAGGACAAGAGATTAAAATACAGTGGCAGGGAAAAGAGATTTGTCCTTACTTAGACTTTCTATACTGAAGTAACATTTTTCTTCTTCCTGGTTCTCTTATCTCCTGCATGTTTTTAAAATCCAAATTTGCAACTGTAAGATGCTTCATAAGAAAAACAGAAACCAACACAACAAAGAAAACCCAACAACAACACAACAAATAAGAAGCACCCCAAGATATTTGACTATGTTATGATACAAATGTTTGAAAAGTAGTAGTGCTTTGCTTCTACAATTCCTTTCTAAGCTGCCTGGTAGTACTCCATGGACCATCAGTGGTCTGTGAATTATTACTTGAGAAATACTTAGAGAATATCTGTTAGGAAAATCCACATACGCAGGTTTTTACATCTGGAAACAATAAGCAAATGCACCAGCCTGGCAAAAATAAAGTTTACTAGGTTAATGCTTTTCTCCTAGAGATGAGAAGACTTCATAAATCAACAGTCCTGTGTATTTGTAACATACAGTATGCAATGATTCTCTGCAGTATTTTTCCTTGTCCTTAACACAGGCATGAAAAAAAACAGCACAAAACCACAGATTTTTGTCTTCTTTGAAAGTATTAAAATCTTAAATATTTGAAATCTTTATCAGATGGATCCATAAATTTTGCTAATTCCTGAGTCTTCTAATGTACACGGTATTCCTGAAGCCTTGACAGGAAGACCTTAACTATACTAAAACAATTCTGGGTTGTTATTTAATATTGCCTATAGACCTTCCAATTTAAACCAAATATTTTTAAAATGCCCTTTCAATATTTTAAAAATGCCCTTTTGTCTGTTATTGATCAGTGCTTATGTAAAATCCAATCCAACATCCATTGTAACCAATTCAGATATTGCCTGAATAGTGTCTTTTGAACAGATGCATTTATAATGGATTTTTTTTTTACAACTGTTAACCATTCCCTCACTGTCAAAGCAGTTAGCACCATGTACGTAATCAAGATAACTTGGTGATTCCTTTAACTCAAGCTAACACACATTCTCTGTAAGAAAAGTAAGACAATTTAAAAGTTGTAATAATAATCTCACTGTTATTCCTTTAGTCCACCTTCCAGCAACGAATTACAGAGGGGTAGAGAAAATTCTGTTGTGCAGTACCTTTAGTGACCACTTACCCACACAAGTTACTAACTTTAAAAACTGCTGTTGCTGCAGCTTTTATTCTTCCCTTGCTGCTATTTCTTCCTTACCCACTTCCTCCACCATTCCCCAGAGTAGAACTATGATTCAAGAGTAAAAATTTGGAGACAAATCCAGTGAGACAGACAAGCTTCCATCTCAGATCCACGAAGCTTAGGTGAAATAAGGAAGAAGGCAATGTGACAGTGAAGAAAACTATTTAACTAGCTAAAAAAAAACCCTCTGTAGCTCAGGAACTAACAACAGTACTACTTGCACGTTTAATGTTAGTATCTCAAACTTATCAATTGTCTCAACAGTGGTTCAACAGCTGCTCCTCAGGGCATCATCTCGGCTGTTCCTCCTTGTACACAAGACCAGCAGGATGATGATTCACCAGCTGCTAATGCACAACTTCAGCAAAGTGACAGCTGCCTGACTCCTCCACCTCCCACTCCAGGAGGTCAGCAGGAGTGTCCCAAACCCACTTCTTCTAAGGCAGAGTCTCAACTCGCCAGCAGCTCACCAGCGCCCTCTCCCAACCAGGGTTGTGGACAGGATCTCAGGAATTCAGACAAGGAATAACAGAAGGTGTTTCATTCCAGCTCACGTGCTCAATGGAGATTAAAAAGCAGTATAAAATAAAAAAGAAATAATATCTAAATTGTACTAGATATATGGTAGTGTCCAACAGTGGACAGAGATAGAAGCCTGAGAACTTTTTTCTCAAACAAATGAAAATCCCATAGTCTAGAAAAAAATTGAAGGCATATTAATATATTTGGATTTAAGATGTTATAAGATATATGCATGTTATGCAGTAATTAAAACTTGTACTGAAGAATACAAGTAGAGTTCCCCTTAGTTAGAAAAAAACATTATTTAAAGTACTACCAAAAAAATATATATGAGGAACCATAATTCCCCTTGCTTTCACCTTGACAGCTGAGGGAAAACTGCTTAACTGATCAAAGAAAGCTATTGTATATTAATTCAAAAAAGATATAGTGATATGGACAGAAAATAGAAAGATCTCCTAGTGAAATGAATACTGTGGCCAGCACAGGAGTAGAAAGCATAGGGCCACATGAGCAGAGAAGAAGAAATAAAATAGATGTTTAAGGCTGCTACTGACTTGGAAAACAAAAAAACTTTCTTAGGGCAACAAAACTACAATTTTCAATATATCCACAGGAAAGAAGCTGCTCTTTTTTAACCTCTCAAAGTAGGAAAGGCAATAGAAGAAGCCATGTTCCTTTGTAGCTCAGGGAAGAGTCCTCCAGGAGTGCCTGTTTAGTTACGGAAGCCATTCTCTTACAGGGATTCTGCTGCTGGTACTCTGCTGGTTCAGCAGCTCTTACTCTTCTTCCCTGGCCATCAGGTCCATAGCATAAGGGTGCCTGGTCCCTTCAGTTGGGAAATAGAGGACACTTCAGCAGAAGCAACTGGTAAAGGGCAGAGTTGCCAGCTTCTACTCCCTGTGTTTTGATTTTGGTATGCTACCCCTTCCTTAGAGAAAGGGTGGACAGGCAGAATATTCCTCATGGAACTAGGACCAGAAAAATCCCAGTATCTGGGCAATTCCCCTTGAGATCTTACACCACTCCTTCCAGGAAGCAGCTGGCAGTCACACAAACCCTATAACAGCCTTAGGAGGAGGAGTGGAAGGTACAGGTTCCCCACAGCAGTGGTCACAGCACCAAGCCTGGCAGAGTTCAAGAAGTGTTTGGACAATGCTCTCGGGCACATGGTGGCTCTTGGGGTGTCCTGCACAGGGCCAGGAGTTGGACTCGATGATCCCGATGGGTCCCTTCCAATTCAGCATGTTCTATGGTTCTAGGATTTTTTTCCTTGCTGACTGATTTCAGGTTTACAGTGAGCTGACGTGGGAAGGAGAGAACACTTGGGACTGTGGCATTCCTGTTTGAGTGTACTTCTCCCAGAACTGAAAGTACTATTACCGGAATCTATTTCAAACATGGCAAACAAGCAACTAACAAATCAGATTGGAGAAATGAAATGCCATTAAGTTGAAGAAATCTAGCTTGATTTAAGGAGGATTTCAAGACATCTGAGTTACAGAAATAAATTAGAAATAATATTAGGGTGAACACTGAAGAAAAAATCTAAAGATAAGGGTTATCAGCCAAATGCCGCTGAAGGGAAGTGCTGCAAATCTAACTGTTCTAGAGCAAGACACTAATAGAATGCACTGTGGAGAAAACTTTTTTGTGGGCTGGGGTACAAATTAAGTGATTTGCTATCCTTTTTCATCTCTCACCTAACAATTCCCTGTAGATAGGATCAGGATGAAAGCAGGTATGAAATATGTTAGTTCTATCTCGTGCTATTAACTACCATCTATAAAATGTAACAGAAGGATGTTTGCTATTATGTAGATTTTGTATATGTAATTGTATGTACAGCATATATAATAATGTATATAGTTAATCATATTTTTGAAGCGACTTTCTATCAAATAAAATGAAACATTACTATGTCTTAGTGCTGTTTTATTGTCCTCCCTGTCTAATGGGCCTTTTCTTACATCAGCCTCTGTGGTACACTCTGACATACAAGGCTGGGGTTTTGCTCTCACTCGTTTTTTGGGGTTTTTTCTTTCTCTTTGATAACTGTTCTGAAGCCAGCTTCTGTAAAGCTCATCATTTTACCTGGGGAAGGAGTTGGCCCACCTTACAAGGGCACTCCAACCTTAAAGCTGTCGCAGCTGATGCTGCGCAGCTGCAGCTGTTCTGCCCTGCGGGAGGTGCCGAACATGAGCAGCTGCTCTCCCTGAGGCTGGTGCAGCGCTGCATATCCCACTGTACCTTGTGCTTTTCTATTCTGCTGGCTTGGTAAGTTGCCAAAGGAAAACCAGTGGGGCTGGCAGCTCACCACAAAAAGTATAGGAGTTTCATAGTAGGGTGGAGGGCCTGCTCCCAGGCATGGGCCAGGGAGATAGGTGGGTATTCTGGACAAAGGGAACAACAAATGGAAGGAGATATTTTTATGTTTTAACAAAGGATAAAAAGTGAGCAAGCTGCAAAAAGAACATTCCTTCCTCTTACTAAAGTATAGAAACAATGTTATCCCACTGGATGAAAGGAGATAAATAGCTGTTACACAACTATACCATTAACAAAAGGGCCATACCTCTTGTAGTATGTCCAGAAAGGTACAAAACACAATTGTTTTTTGCAAAATTACCCTGACAAACTCTGAGAACACAGAATTGAAAACTAGATAATCACAGATTAGAAACTTCAGAAGTAATAGAAAGGGACATCAGATCAGCATAATGCTGCTTCTCCCAAAATTTGCATTAAAATAAATATTAATTGGCTAGAGGTAAATGTGTGGTGCTCCAAAGTGTAAAATTCTGATATGAACAACAGAGGGCACGTTATTTGCAGTCCTCAGAATGGGAGAAGACTGATGGCTGCTACAGAATCTGTAATGGCATTAGACTGTATGGCAATTAGTAACTGGAGATTTACTACTGAAAAGGTAAGCAATACTGAAACTAATAATTTGAACTATTAAGTTCTATTACTGCATATTAGATTGAATTTGAAGGTTAGCATGGAAAAAAATTTGGTAACTGTTTATCATGAAGTGCTCAGAAGAGCAGTTGTTTTCTAAGGTGGGAAGAATATTGAGATATGTGAAGGATAGGATAAAAATCTTACTGAAAAAGTACATGGTTGAATAAATCAGGGAGGTTAATTCATGTCGAGTTCATGTCCCCTATTATTAGGGTATATAGATAGGTGTAAAAAAAACCCAAACCAACAGATATCTAAATTTTCTAGATCAAGAGTAAGTGGCAGTATGCCATGTTGATAAAAGAAGAAAATCAATGGTTATAAAGGCAGTGTTTCACTTAAGGGAGCAAGGAGAGAAGCAAGAATGTTGAAATATGTCTGAATTAGAATCATAGAATTGTTCAAGTTGGAAGGGACCTTAAAGATCATTTCGTTCCAACCCCCTATCGTGGGCAGAGACATCTTCCACTATACCAGGCTGCTCAAAGCCCAGTCCAACCTGGCTTTGAACACTTCCAGGGATAGGACATGCAGGATTTTTCTGGGAAACCTGTTCCAGTGCCTTACCACCCTCACAGTAAGGAATTTCTCCCTAATATTATTTAATCTAAACCTACTCTGTAATTAAGGGCACATAGTGAATATGTGGAATTAGTTGCTAGAGAGGATTACTGAGTTTATAAAGATTGTCTGCTCTGAAACAGCTTCCACATCCTTTGTGATATCTAGACTTCATTTGAGCTTTGGACTTGGAGATCTCATGAAGATCTCACAAAAACCCCTGCCTCTCCTTACCTCACCTTCCCTACCCTCCCCAACAAGTTCTGCATTAGAATATTCCTAAGGTGGGCCAAAGCCTGACAACTGTTCTTTCACAGGAATTAGATGAAATACACAAATTTTGGAATTCAGGGTTTTATTAGCATATTGGAAATTATTGCATGGCAACTCCCTTACTATTTTTTTCCCTTAACTGTACTATTTACATAGAAGGAGGAAATTTGGACTGGTCATTGCAAGAGTAAACATTTACATGAATGACTACTGAAAAATTAATATCTAAATAAGCATTATTTGCATAGGTCTCAGAGTTCGGAAAAATAATTCTACCATGTTGCCCTAATAACTTTTTACTACAGGTCCTCATATTATCTATTCTCAAGAATCAAAAGTTACCAAGTGCAAATGCAAGGTACAAACAGAATGACTGCTATCAATGTTCTGTTAGCAAATACAAGTGACAAATGCAAAATATTAAAGTTTAGGCAGCAACAATGACTTTCCAAGTGGCAGTCAGGTTTCCATTATTTTAATAATGAAATAAAACTAGACAAATGAGTGTTGTTTATACACTCCAACAAGAGTGATTGTCGTATAGCTGTTAATGAGTATATAACTAGTAGATACAACTAGCAGCTCAGTATGTCTATCTTCTAGCATAAAGCTGTCTTTACATTCATATGGAAAGAAGCTTAAAACTAACAGTAGTAACTCTGTGTTTTCAAGAAAAATAAGTGCACTAATTAATCCTTACAGTATGTGATATGATATTGCTGGTAGTTGTTTATTCTCTTGTTTATTCTCTTCACCAAAATCTAACATGCAACCTTGAATTCTTTCTCTCCTGTGTTTACAGGATTTGATAAGCACAAAGTGAAGTGCTTTGTGGGTGTGCAAGCAGCTCTTTTATACTGACACACAACTCACAGGTGACATTTACACTGTTCAGCTTACTCAAAGCCAATGCATTGAGTCAAGATGATTCATAGTGACTTTTACTTTGGGTGGCAAAAAGTAACTATATGAAGAAGCAGGAGAGCAGTAGCAGATAAATAGCAAGAATCACGGGCTGGGGGGTCTCAGTGATGTTTTCTCAATCCTGGCAGTGAGGGGGCACTGACAGGGCAAGTCAATCCTTGTTGGCAAAACCTGTGTTGCTGACAAGGATTTGAGTTGTACGACCATGAGGCCCTGCTTGCAAATCACATTCTGCCAGAGATGAGATCCACCTCACTAAGCAGGGCAAAGCTATTTTTACCAGTACTATCACTGGCCACATAAGCAGAGATTTAAACTAAGGATTGAGAGTAACCAGCAGCCTTGTGGGGGATTGATGGACACAGAAAAAAAGCAAAATGCATAAGGTGATATGGCAGGAACAGAACACAAAATCGAGAAGATGGGGCTTAGGGGAGGTCACCTTCAGCTTTTGCATGTAAGCAAAGAAATGTCTACGAGACACCATAATGGTGAAATCTCCCAGTCCCTTTCTAGAGAGGAGCAGCCTCGTGTTTGCAAGCCCTGGTGCTAATGTGGGAGTTCAACCATTCAGATATTTGCTGGAGGGACAATACAGCAGGATGTAAGCAATCCAGGAGGTTTCTGGAGTGCAGTGGTAACTTCTTTCAAGTCAGAAAGGAGTCAACAAGGACCAAAAATGAGCAATGCTTTGCTGGACCTATACCCATGAAGGGATTGTGGGGAATGTAAAGCTCAAGGCAACCTTGGCCACAGTGAGCATGAGATGGTGGAGCTCTGGATCCTGAAGGGAGGGTGAAGTATAAAAAGCAGGCTCACCACCCTGGAGAGTGAATTTTGTCGTCTTCAAAGATCTGCCTGGAAGAGTTCCATGGGATATAGCCCTGGAGGCAAGAGGGGCCCAAGAAAGCTGGTTAATATTTAAGGATCACTTCCTCCAAGATGAGGAACAGTTCATCCCTGTGAATAGGAAGTTAGGCAAAAACGCCACAAGGCCTGTGTAGATGAACAAGGAATTCCTGCTCAAACTTTAACACAAACAGGGAACATACAAAGCATGGAAGCAAGGATGGCTTACCTCAGAGAAATACAGAAACATTTTTCAAGCATACAGTGATGAAGTTAGGAAAGACAAAGCATGACTGGAAGTGGATCTAGCTAGGGATGTCAAAGACAACAAGAACGGCTTCTGTAAGTACATAGGTGACAAAAGGAAGACTAAGGAAAATGTGGGCCCATTGCTAAATGAGACAGATGACATAGTGACACAGTACATGCCTCAGTCTTCACTACCAAGACCAGCCTTCAGGAATTCAGGTTCCAAAAAACAGGGGGAAAGGCCGGATCAAGGAAGATGTACCCTTGGTGGGAGAGGATCAAGCCAGAGAGTACATTAGCAAGCTGGGCATATGCATGTTAAGTTTATGGGCCCTGACAGGATGCACCAACAGGTACTGAGGGCACTGCCAGATGTCATGGTGAGATCACTCTCGATTATCTTTCATGGATCATGGTGTCTGGGACTGGTGCCTGAGGCTGGAGGAAAGCAAATGCTACCTCAATCTTCAAGAAAGGCAGGAAGGAGGAAGGCACAAAGAACCACATGGTAGTGAGCCTCATCCTGATCCCTGGGAAAGTAATGAAGCAGCCAATCCCAATAACTATTTCCAAGCCTCTCAGTGAGAAGAAAATCATTGACCTGTCAGTATGGCTTTACCAAGGGGAAATCAGGCTTGACCAGACTGACAAACTTCTATGATACACTGATTGCCCTGTTAGACGAGTGGAGCAACGACCATTGTGTATCTGGACTTCACCATTGCCCTTGGCAACGCCTCCCGTAAGATCTTCACAAAGGGCCTTAGCACATGCCTGGGCTGCATAAAGCACCGTGGGAGGTGGCTGAGCACTGGCCGGCTGAGTACGCACAGCGCGGCTGAGACGGCGGCAGCCGGACCGCGGCCCGGCTCGGCTCGGCGATTTTGCCGCCTTCCCTCCCCTCCCTGCCAGCGCCAATAGCCGCACTTCTTCCTCCTTCCCTTCCTCCTCCTCCCCCGGAAGCGGGGTGAGGTTTTCCCCTCCGAGCCGGAACTCGATGCAGCCCAACTGAAGGCGGACGAGGGGAGGCCGGAAGAAGGAGAGAGCCCAAAAGGAGAGAGCCCGGAGCAACGGCCACAGGGGCCGCGCCATGGTGCTGCCGCGGTAGCGCCGGCACCTGCCATGGGGAACGCGGGGCGCAGCGGCGGCATCTCCCGATCCCGGCGAGCCGTGCCGCGCCCTCGCCCCGCCCCCGGGCCGCAGAGGAAGCGGGGACACGGCGGGTCGGGGCGTTGCTGCCCGCGGGGCCCGGCGGCGGGTGAGCGGGGCCGGGGCGCTGCGCGG
>VZSE01015381.1:35455-77946 GCA_013398275.1 Promerops cafer | reverse complement strand
GGCCGGCGGTTGCAGCGCAGCGGTCGCGGGCGGGGCCCGGCGAGCCGCAGCACGGCCAGTCCGGCGTGCGGAGCCCGCAGAGCCGTGTGCCGCGGGGCCGTGCGGTGCGGGAACGTGAGTCAGCACCGCAGTCATCGCCGTTGTTTTGGAGCAGGAAGCTCAGCCCTCTGCCGCGGTCCTAGAGCGGCCCAAAGCAGCCGCAGCTGCTGAAAACGCCCGAGCTCGCCCGCAGCTGTTACGGGCCGGCCTCGGCTCGTCGGTGGCTGAGAGCCGCTAGGCTGGAGCTCGGCTCTCGGCTCTTGCGGGGGTTTCAGGCTCAGGCATGTCCTTGGGCTGCTACACTGCAGCTATGGGTGCTGGAGGAGTGTAGGTATTGGCATGCTTTGTAGGTAAAACCACGTTTTACATATTTGGAAAAATACAGTAGCGTGATTCAAGTCAGAGTCGCTTATCACTTATTGTGGTGTTACTTATAATTGAGAGTGAATGATAGAGACTTGTTGAATAGAGGTAGACTGCAAAGCCAAAGAAGGTGTAAAATGGAAAATGATGTATAGTTAAATGAAACTTATGAAGTGAAATTATATACTATGTTTTGTTTCCATTTAGATAATGGAGTCTCATAGCTCTAACAGCCTTCGCAAGAGTAAATCACCATCTTCTGAAAGTGAAGATGAGATTGAGTTCATTGGAGTAAGTAGACCTTGTACTGGAAATAAACTGCTTGTTGTAGAAAAAACACTTTCAGTAGTCCAGTCAACAGGAGGGGGGGTCTTCATTGGCTCTGTTGATGATGATTATATTTCAATGTAAAGCATTACTCTTGAATATAAAGGTAATTTCACTTGTGAAGGTTTGTGGCAGATAACAACTCGATCTTCAGGGTTTATGTGCCCTTTCTTGCAAGGTTATAAGATGATGTCAGTTGGTCCTGTAGAGAAAATGTGGTCTTGAGTATCCAAGCAGGTGAGGGGGGTATTACAGTGATCAATGAAGTATATGAGAAGGGACTCTAGATAACTTTCCTGGTAATCCTATTGCATAGTATTTTGCTTTATGAATAGTCCCTCTAAAGTTAATGGAATAAATCACTGCTCATTCTGTAAATGAATGTTGAAATCATTGTACTCAGTTTAGAAGAGGAAGGAAATAATGGGTTAGAGGCCTTAAACAATCCTCTCAAATTGTAAAGCGCTCTTTATTGTGCAACGTGTAGTCTAATGCTGACATGCTTTATGTTAACGTAACTTTAAGACTCTCATATCTGTTGGGTATCCAAGAGAAGCGGAATGTTTTTCATGCTGGCCTCAATCTATCATCAGTGAAGTGGTGCTGGATGGCAAGATTACACAGAATCATAGAATTGTTTATGCTGGAAAAGACCATTAAGATCGTTGGGTCCAGCCATTAACCCAGCACTAAACCATGTCCCTAGGAGCCACATGTACACATCTAAAGATGTTTCTCTTGAAGGAACAAGTCATGTTACTAAGGTCAAGTGATTCAATAGTGCCAGTATTTTTAGTGGCTGTTTTTTTGTAGATTTGTCTCATATTTGAACAATATGCTAAATAATTACTAGATTCCCGCCCCATTTTATATGGTGTTTGATTAAAGCCAAAGTTCAACATACAGACTTTTTCTGCAGGGGTATTTAGGTGCTCTAGTATGAAGGATAGGTGTTTTTTTGCAAAAATTGTAAGCAGTTGGTTATCTCTGAGATGTCTTAATATTTTGGTTGATTTGAGCAAAAAAAATTGAGTTCTAAGTTCATTATATACACAGAAGTATTCATGTGCATCTGCAGAGAAGGACTTGGGATTGTTGGTGGATGAGCTGGCAATGTGTGCTTGCAGCCCAGAAGTTCCAGTGTGTCCTGGGCTGCACCAAAAGCAGCGTGGCCAGCAGAGTGAGGGAGGGGATCCTGCTGCACTGCTCTGCTCTGGTGAGACCCCTCCTGCAGTGCTGCATCCAGCTCTGGGGTCCTCAGCACAGGAATGACATGGACCTGTTGGAATGAGTCCAGAGGACAGCCACCAAGATGATTGGAGGGATGGAGCACCTCTCCTGTGAGGAAGGACTAAGAGAATTGGGATTGTACAGCCTGGAAAAGAGAAGGTTTCAGGGTGACCTAATTGCAGTAGGCTCCTTCCAGTACCTGGAGGGAGCTTACAGAAAAGAAGAGGGGCTTCTAACAAGAGCATATAGTGAGAGGACAGGGAGGAATGGCTTCAGACTAAGAGTATGTTTAGATTAGATATTAGGAAGAAATTCTTTTCTGTGAGGGTGGTGGGGCACTAAACAGATTGCCCAGGTAAGCTGTGGATGCCCCCCGTTCCTGGGAGTGTTCAAGGCAAGGCTGGAAGGAGCTTTGAGCAATCTGGTCTAGTGAAAGATGTCCCTGCCCATGGCAGGGGGGTTGGGACAAGACGATCTTTCCAATCCAAACCATTCTGTGACCATGAGTGAATAAGCTTCTATAGAATCCCCAGCTAGCTCTGATACCGGCTGTGCCAAATGCCGTTCCCGAGATTGCAGCGGTCCCGGGAACCGGTGCAGCTCAGAGCTGTTCCTCTAAGGCTGTAGATGGTATGGGGTCAAGGTTTCAAGGCAAGAACTTAGAGAAGGCTCCCTCTTGTCCAGTTTCTCAGGTTTATTGTCCCAAGTGGAGATGGACGAGAGAGGAGGGAGAGCGAAGCCCGCTCTTACATTCAAACCCGGGGGGAGTTACAATTCTGTAACAATCAGGTTACAGTGGGGAGGGGAGAAAGATGAGACCCGCTTCTAGCACCCTGTAGGAAGAGCATGGGGAGTGGAAAGGGTCCCTTAGACCAATGGGACACCGAGGCACAGGGCATTCTCTCAAACTAGGGGTAGGAACCAGGGGAGATTGACATTAGGACTAAGGAGGGGAGGACCTAGGGTGAAACCAAACCTGGGAGTAACAGGAATAAACCATGGAGAGAAGGATCCACCACTACTAGGTTCATTTTCTTCAAACTGGGCAATGAACAAGGAAGCTTGGAAAGTGTAAGGATTGAAGGGCTGCTGGAGCACTAAGAACAGTAACTGAAAGAGAACTGAAACCAAATAACTAACATAACACTTCTGCCTACCTTTTTTTTTTTTCCCTTGGCTTTGCCTGTGGATAATAGGGATCCTTTGTGGTCCCAGTGACTATTGCTTCCAAGAGAGGCTGCTATATGTAGGAAGATGACTCTGCTCAAATTTTTTGCAGGATTTATATCCTGGGGTGAGGAGCTTACTATTGTAATTGATAAATATGAGGGGAAAGGTGTGTGACCCTGACCATCACCTAATGTTGGCAACATGTCTTCAGATCTCATTTGCTCCTCTGAGTGAAGGTGACTTTGTACTTTGCAAAAGGATTTCTAGACTGCTTGGCTAGCTTAAGATCATTATTTCCATATAATAATGTGTATGACTGAAACTTACACTCTTCATAAAGGTTATGGATGAATGCGTCCTGATTATCTGCATGTCCTTAAGACCCAGTGCACAAGATGGTACTGTATAAATTGAATTAGAGAAGCTACTAGGGTATCCCAACCTGTGCTCATTTTGATAGATAACAAGTAGCTGTAGGCCATGTGATCTGTTTTTTTCTTCCTTTTTCTCTCTTTTTTTCCTTCTTAACAGTCAAATATGGCTTTGGTGTGGTTTTTTCTGTTTCTTTGATTAGTTTTTCTTTGTGGTTTTGGGTTGGTTTTTTTCTACTTCATTCACTTGTACTAGGATGTTTGAATTCATACTGTAGGACTTTTTCTTCATCAAATAAGGACCTTTTGTCAATCTGCTGCTGCCACAGATTTTCAGCTTTTGTAGTCCGATTCACCCTCATTCAAGAAACTTAAAACTATTCTACCATAATTTTCCACCTTTTAATTCTTCATTAAAACATATTTTGTCCATTTAAAATAATTACATTTTAGGTTTTACATACCACCAGAGAAATATGATTTAATCTGCAATGCAAGCTGTTACTCCTGTGTTCTTAACATAAGATGGTCTTGCCCCCATTTTGCTTACTTGGGAAGGATAAGGCAAGAGTGAAGAAAATCACAATTGTAATGCCCTTTGAACAAATATATAGATAATTCAAGTTGCCACAGTTGGCACAAAAAGCATTGGACTTTGAGGAGAGTTAGTTAATATACCAAATCAAGTAATGCCATAAAACATGATAGTTACCAATTAAAGATTTTGCTTCCTTTACCTCTGTGGTGTTAGATATTCAGAATGAATAATTGCATCACAGCAGGAATTGAATAAAATGGTAGCGGTGTTAGGAAGCAACTCTTATTTCTGCACCCATCCCAAGTCAGCCAGGGACTTGAATTTTTGTATTTGCTAGGTTATAAAGTCAAAACTTATTAACTGCATGTTGGTTCACAATGTTGGTCAGTTCTTAGCAGTCTTAAAAGTTGGAAGTCTGCTGGGACAAAGATTCAGAGTATAAATAGTACAACTTGTGTTAAATTTTTAGGGTTTTTTTTAATGTAAGCTTGTTCTGTGATAATAAGTATGTTTACTTGTGTATACACAATTATGCTCACATATTTGTCAAATATAAGTTTGTGGTCACATACATGAAAGCTAGATTCATGTTTTTCTGTATGCTAGTTTGTGTATAATTATGCAGAAGTTTAACTGTGCTGTTTAAGTAAACTAGGCATTTGGTCTGAATGCACATAAAGCTAAAACAGCAAACAAACATGCAAACAGCTTGCATGTGTCAGTGGACAAGGTGTCTGTTAGCTAGGCCAAATCACTCAAAGATCGAGTGCAATGAGGAAGGGCATGGGAGACCACAGTTTAGGGCTTTCAGAGAAAACTTCAGGATAAANTGTATACACAATTATGCTCACATAATTATTTGTCAAATATAAGTTTGTGGTCGCATACATGAAAGCTAGATTCATGTTTTTCTGTATGCTAGTTTGTGTATAATTATGCAGAAGTTTAACTGTGCTGTTTAAGTAAACTAGGCATTTGGTCTGAATGCACATAAAGCTAAAACAGCAAACAAACATGCAAACAGCTTGCATGGTGTGTCATGGGACAAGGTGTCTGTTAGCTAGGCCAAATCACTCAAAGATCGAGTGCAATGAGGAAGGGCATGGGAGACCACAGTTTAGGGCTTTCAGAGAAAACTTCAGGATAAAAATGAGCTTCACAGAACTCCTTGAGAAGAAACTCTCCTTGGAGATGAACGTGAGGCTTCATCTTTACCAGTCACCAGTTAAACAAATAGGATTGTATTAACAGTTAAACTGGGTATTTTGCATAGCATCGTGAAATTACAGTTCTGTTGATGCTTCCAGGCAAAGCTGTGAATAACAGCAGAGATGCCACAGCTGCCTGGAGAATTAAAAACCTAGAAATTAATCTACCCATGGAAGTAGCTGTGATTTTTGTTTGTTGCTCAGTGGCATGGCTGTTGGTTTGTGAGAAGAATGGCTTTTGAAGATTGTTTGGGCAAGTAATTTAGAAGCGGATCATGTTGGGGATTTGGGGGATTGTGTAGGTTGGGTGTTTGTTTTGGTTTTAGTTGGTTGGTTGTTTTTTGGAGGATTTGGGGTTTTTTTGTTTTTTTCTTGCTTTTTTTCTTTGAATGTGAAGGATCTGCTGATAAGATGTGAAGAGTGAGCATATCTTAGTGCTAGTACATCTGAATACTTTTGTGTCTTTCTGGGTGCCAAGTATGCCAGTATAATCACCTATAGAGGCCCCAGCTTTCAGCTGTTCATGGAGAGCTTGTCCATGTTGTTTTTTTGAAATCACAGACTGTTGTCAAGATTTACTCCCCCACTCATCTGGTGGGGAGTTTACAACAGGTAGGTTGCAGCTCTCTGATCCTCAGCTTCTTAACTCTCCTAAAGTGATGGAATCCTCAGGGTTGGCACCATCTTTGCATTACTACTTAGTTGAACCATCTGGAAAATAAAGTAATTAAAACTCTCGTAACTTTCAGTTTGGGGCTTGTCTTGTGTGGAGGGTACACAAAAATTGCATGGAAAAAGGCACAGATTTTGGAAGGAAAAAGAACATTTCATGTGTGCAGAAAGCATTTAAACAAGTGCAATATGTTAAATGTGTTAAATTTATTGTTTTGACCACTTGAACTTCTAGGCTTGAAAGCAATTTACTCTGCATTTCAGCTGTCAATTTTGTAAGTTTTCATTAGTTGTTGAGCCCTGAGGGTAAGTAAATACAAATAAGAAAAATCTCTGCCCTTGAAGAGACTGTTAGGATCAGAGCTGAACATTCCAAAACACATTATTGAACTGATTGGACAGTCAGATGGTCAGAGTGTGTCTTTGAACTCTTACTTGCTTACACCTATTAAGGTTTAATTTCTTAAAAGCATTGCATTGCCTGTCAGTTTCTACAGTAAATCTGCAGTGGATTTTTTTAAATATTTCATTTAGAAAACCAGGTTGTCTTCATTTAATCATAAAGAGTTACTCTTTGTGGGTAATTGGAGGCTGGCAGCTTGATTCATAGAAGCTTTTGTCATCTGTCCAAGATTTGATCCCTCTTCTCCCCAGTGAGACAGAGGACTGTTCATGCCTGGCCAGCTGAACAGCTTTACTGCCTTGAAAGGTGGAAGAATGTAAAGAATGAGATGCATTAAGAGCAGCAGAAAAAATTCTGTGCTGCTTTTCTCTCTACTACTCATCAAGAGGCAGTTGGTCTTCCTAGCCAGCCCCACAAAGTTGATTGTTAATATCTTGAAGAAACTGCCAATATACAGCAGAGATTGTACATTTTATCTCTGAGGAAGACAGTTTAATGCTTTTGTGTGTGTGTTTTTAACACTTTTTTTCCAGGAAGGACCTTTAAGGCCTGTCCTTGAATGCATTGATCTTGTCAGCAGTGAGGATGAAGAACCTAACAGCAGTTCATATTTTCATGTGAGTATGTTGTATGTTAGGACGTATTGGTTGAATAAAATAATTGGTCTTCTGTATTTTTTCCTATCAGTTACTCTTCACAAAAGCCTTGTTAGATGTGTTTTTAACAAGTACTAAATAACCAGTATTGAAATACTTTGATTTTTCTACTTGCTGTTGAGTGAAAAGCATGAATACCAGCACTTCACTTTTTCCAGAGCCATTTTTTCCACCTTGAAATGACTTGGTACTTTTATTTGTGTTTCAGTCATCTTAACGAGTGTGTGGAAATAAAATGTCACTTTACATGCAGCCTTGGAAGTCAAGGTGTCCAGTTTCTATCCTGGAAACATACCTGGTCTACTACAAGGCCTTTTCTTTCTAAAATAACTTTTTAGGAGCAATGTATGGGTTGAATGACCTTATTCCAGTGACAGTCTGGTTTTAGCTCAACCTAATCCTTCATAATCCATTCTAAGAATGTACGAGTCAGAAGCAGGCTGCTCAGTTTATCTATCCCCCAAACTTATTCTGCCTGCTCTGCAAGGCCTTTGAAAGGGACATTGGTAGACCCCACTAGAGCTGGTTTTGGCAGCAGTGACTATCTTTTGACTTTTGTTTTCCTGTGTTGCAGCAGAGGATGTTTGTAATAAACCTGATTCTTAAGGAGAGGTGATCTTCTGTACATGCGCAGGCTGACATTTCAGGGATCGTTACTAGAGCTGACTGTGTAAGAAGAGGAAACTACAGTACATGGCCTATCCCTTAGGCTAGAAGAAAGCTTGTGATCTGCCTTTTTGAAGATAGTGGGCAGTGTTAGAGCAAGAAAGATAGCAGTTTTCAGGTTTTTTAGATGGGCTGCATGTTGGCTTTGAAGTCAGGAGGGATTTTTTTTACTTAGAAGAACTTACTTTTCATTTGTTGGAGACTTCTAGGACACTCAGCACAATCATGCATGTTCCTCTACTGCATGGTGAGGCTAATGTTTATGTTGAATTGCCTTGAATATGTGGAGGGGAGGGTTGGTTTTGTTTGTTTTTTAACTGAAGTTACAGATGTGGTAAAAAAGAAGAGAAAGCTACAAGGTAGTTCATGGAACTTAGGCTAAGAGTATCTTTATGGAATTATGTCAGGATGCTTGGGCATCACTTTTCACTGTGTGAGTGTCTGTTATGTAACAATCAGCAAATAAGAGTTTAACTTTCCAATTGTAGGGAAATACTAAACGTAAGGATCACATTGACTATCAGAAGGAGCGAGTTGCATCAACCCTGGATCGTCTGGCGCGCCATGTTGAAGTAGAGAAACAGCAAAAAGAAGAGAAAAACAAAGCCTTTAAGGTATTGGATGTGTTTTATTTTAGAAGAATTGCATAATAAAGGCCTTGTAGTCACAGGTGTCTTTGTTTCCACTACTAAGTAAATAAAAAAATTGTTTGGATATATAGCAGAGGAACCTTAGTATCAATTATTCTGATATTCTAATATTTCAATTAATTGAAAAATAAGTTATTAGAAACCACCATGCAGGAAGCCTTGCTATTTATCTGATTGTCTGAGATTTTTGGGAAGCTGTTTGCCAATTTAAATCTGTATTAGGTAGTATTTCTTAATGGGATACAATTTTCAACGTTCAAGGCATAATTTTAAAGTTGAGTCGTATTAGTTGCCCTTTGCAGCCATTTCAAAAGAATGTACTTTTTACTTTTATTACAAACTGGGAGATACAGTCAGTGGGCTTAATGCTAGGACTGCTCTCAGTGGGAGCTGGACATCTTGAAGGAATGGGATTACAAGAACTTCATGGAATTGAACAGGGACAAATGTAAATCCAGAGCTGGCCAAATGTGCTGACTTTGCAGCCTAATTTTCTCAACACTGTTAACAGCTTTTAAAATCACATAATTCTGGTAGAGTTGCAGCTTGTTACAGTCTATGGTAGACTGTGCAACTGTAGTACAACAGAGTAAAAGGCTAGATTAGATACAGTCCAAGGTAGCCTTGAAGTCTGGAGGCCTACATCCCCCTTACGTCTCTTCCACTTTGAATTTGCCAGTCTGTTTGTGTCTCTTCATACAGTTTTTTAACTGTAAAGTGGAGTCAGAGGTAGCTGTGTAGCTTTTAAAGCAGCTTGAGAATGAAGGCTAAAAGATCCTTTTGTTAAATATGAATATTTTCCTCCTGCTTGGTCTTCACTCTTCATCAGGTAATGCAAACTACAGACTTAAATTTGGTCTTCAAAGTGAAAACGCCTTTTTCTTTTCTTTTTTTTTTCTATTACATTCCATTTTTATTGAATTAAATAGAAGTCAGTCAAGTTGTAAGATTTTTTTTTTCCCCCTCACTTAGGTTTTTGTGGGTGTGTTTTTTAGGGACCCATATGTAAGTTTTGAGATACATACTCGATCTTTTTTCTTTTTTTTTCTTTTTATTTTTTTTTTTTTAATTTGATCACAACATTGCCTGGTATTTTTTTTCCCTTAGGAGAAAGTTGATTCCCAATATGCTCACGGGTTGCAAGAATTAGAATTTATTCGGGAACACAGTGATACGGAAGCTGCAAGGTTATGTGTGGACCAGTGGCTAAAAATGCCAGGTAAGGGTAGAAAACTAAGTTTGAGTGATGGTTTCTAAGTCCTGCATTACAGAGTAGAATATGTGAAAATTGTGTTGAGCTTGCAGGTGCCTTGTGCATAACCAAATCCTACAATATTAATTTTGCTAGAGCATATAATTTGAAAGTTCCTAAACATTTATTTCCATGAAAGCTATTCTTGTAATGCTTTGCTACTTAGAAAATATAAGATACGAAGTCTAAAACCCAGTAAGGCAATGTTATTTATTTTTTATAAGCAAAGTTGCTAGGAAGAAAAAATATTACTGTTGAAGTGCTGCTTAGGAAAGTGCAAGTAAGTGTAACTTCACAATGTTTAATGAATTTAAAATACTACCTTGGAGGGCCTGGAGGAAGGGTGTCAAACTGTTTGAAAAGTTACACTACTGGGAATTGAAGAGACAGTGAAAGAGCAGACTTACTGTAGTAGGATTGAAGGACAGTGAGTGGATTGTTAGTTTGCTTTTAAGAAGCACTACAATTTGGTTCTGGAGTGTTTTAGGGCTTGTGTGTTATTTGTTTTCTTAAGCCTCTGTAATTCAGCTTCTGGTTAAGTACTTTGTTTTGGATCCCAGGTCTGAAACCAGGCTCTGTTAATGGTGGAAGAAGGGGTATTTATAAGAGGACAGGTCGGACTCAAGTCAGCAGCAGTCCCAAGTATTGTCCTGTGATGCATTGCAACAGACAGTTTGATAATGTACATCTCCTTCTAGGTCACCTTCAAAGGTAAGGAGATACATGGCAAGAGTTCAGTGCAAGGAATAATAACAAAAGAATGTGCTCTAACCTGGGACATCAGCATCAAGTTTGCTTTAAACTGCCTGTACTAACTAAGCTCCATTTTGAGAGCCTATTAATATGTTACAATTTATATAGATGAGCTTCATGGGTTTTTGTTTTTTGTTAGTTCGGCATAGTTTTTTACTTGGTGTTTGTGGTTTGTTTTTTCATTCAGAATTGATGTCTTACTCTTGTTGAGCATTTTTTAATATCTGAGTTTTTTTGAGAAATAAAATTTCTGTACTCCAGTTTAGTTGTATCTTCATCCAAACTTGAAATAAACCAAAAGGTAACTTACGCAAGTTGATTATAAGATAAAAAGAAAAGCCCCTAATGCAGGGAAAGAGGAACAAAAGCTATGTGTTCATAGCAGATCTTGCTAGTCAGTACTCACTGTATCTGTGTTAAATTCCAGCAGATACTGCCTTTTAACTAGTGAATGTGTCCATAGGCAGGACGGTGAGAAGCTGAGGGCAGTGTCATGGGTTAACCCCCATTGGCAGCTCAGCCCCACACAGCTGCTCACTCACTCACCCTAGTGGGATGTGGGGTAAAAGTGAGCTAACTCTGGGCTGAGGTAAAAACAGTTTAAGAAGTAAAGCAAAAGCTGCACACACATGCAAAGCAAAATAAGGAATTGACAGGCAGAGCTCTATCACATGTTATAGTTACTTGGAGTGATGGCATTTGTCTTTCCAACTATCTCCCCTTCCTCTTCTTCTCAATTTTTATTGCTGAGCCTGATGTCTTATGCTGTGGGATGTCTCTTTGGCCATTTGAGGTCAGCTGTCCCAGCTGTGTCTCCCAACATCTTGCTGGTGGGACAGTCTGAAAAACACAGAAGACCTTGACACTGTGCAAGCGCTGCTCAGCAATAACTAAAACTTCTATGTGCTATCAACTCTGTTGTTCATAAATCCAAAACACAGCAACCATACAAGCTGCTACAAAAAATGAACTCCATCCCAACCAGAACTAGCACAGGGAGATAAAAATAAATAAATTATAAAAAGTCTATGTAGGAAATTAAGGCTTTGTTAGTTCTCTTATAAGCAGTATGATTTCTCTCCAGAGTGTCCATTTTAACATGTAAGCTGCAGGGAGAATCATGTCTGTGCAGGACACTTCAACTGATATATTTCATGATGGGGGAAGTAAGCAATTTGTATAGTTTAGGTTGGTTAGATAGGGGGTTTTTGTCTGATAGCTTCAAAGGACAGAATTTTTCCCATTTAAAAAAAGCTATTTAACTATTTAGAGGGGACTAGTGTGCTAATTATTTCTTCTTCTCCAGGTTTGATCATTCTCCTTGTGACCCAACAGTCACATTACATGGACCCCCACATAATGCTGTTGCCTGTGTGATATGCTGTGAAAGATTCTCAACCTCTCAGCAGTACAGTGATCATCTTTTATCTAAGGCAAGAGCATAAGGATAAATAACTCACCTGACTGAATGTAGTAGAGGGTTTAAGACTTAAAATTATGCATTGATTTTTGGTGGGGGTTTTTGTTTTGTTTTTTCTTTAGCCCTCTTTCTGTCTCCTCTCTTCTATTCTTGCAGATTTGTTCTGATTCTCCCGTGTTTCAAACACCTGGTGTAGCCTGACAGTATTCCCTTTAGATGTGACCATTAGGTTGTACTTTTTGGTATGCTTTCGAGAGGACCAGAGTTCTGTCTTGAACCTCTTGTCCATCTATGGGTGTTGTTGATAGATATTCCCTTTTTTTTTTTTTTGCATTTCCAAAACTATGAAAGGTAAAGGCAGGAAGTTAGAATGAAATAAGTGATAGTGAAGAGAAGCAGCAGAAGAGAGATGGGGGTTTTATTTAAGCAGTCTGGTGTTGAATTGGATAATAGATAGCATTTGCAAAATTGGGTGTTTTGATAACAAATATTCTCGCCTTGTCTCCAGAAGCTGCATTAAATTTGGGGAAGTGTTAGACTTTCTGAAAATCAGATCAATTTTGCTTGTACTAATAACTCTTGATACGTAGTCATACCTGACAAGCTGAAAGACTGCATTGTAGTGTGTACCTGCTCTTTTTCCATTGCTTCAAAGTCGTGTGCCTCTGATGTGTTCAGGGACATTAGCAGGAGTAGCAGCCAAGGTGGGGAAAAGGCAGTGAGTGTCTCTTGCAGACAGCGAGAAGATGGGATTACTTTGATGTGTAAGGATGGGGAGATAATCCTCATCAAAGCTCTAAGCATATAGTGAAGATTCTTGGAGTGATGTAGAAAGAAGCAAGCAAAAATATCAGAAGCAGAAGTAAAGGATTTTTGCCCTGAAGGCAGAGCTCTGAAGTTGATGTAGAAGGCAAAGCGGGTGGAAGGAGTTGACGTCTACAAAAGTCACAGACCTTTTGGGCTACTCTGAGGAGCAGCATTTTGGGGAGTTAGAGGTTAGCAAGATTAGAGGAGAATGGACATGAGGTAAAACAGCTGCTTTATTGACAGAGGGAGCTTCTTCTGGGTAAAGGGAATAGCTAAGAATTGCTGGAGCCCATAGACCCTGGGAAGGTACTTGCTCCCTTGTGCAAGAAGGGGATGGAGAAGTTGATGGTGTAGTAAGGGTGGATGAGTAGCTGGGTTTGACAGTGGTACTTTGGCCAATTCCTTGTGTCTTGTGAGCTGAAATGCAGAGGGGTAGGCTATAGATAAATACAGATGTGGTAGCTGAAAACCTAAAAGTGAAAATATTACCACAGAAATGAGAGAGGAATGGGAGGACATGAGAACTGGGCCTGATTTCTTGACTTAATTTTTTTCCTAAATAGATAATTTTCTCTTCCAGCTAAATGAAAATGATGGGCATAAAAAAGGTATTCCTCCACAGCATATCCAGTGTTTTGCATGCCCAAACTGTTTCCTCCTTTTCACCAAAAGAGATGAGTGTTTGCAGCATATGTCGCAACGGAAACACTTCCTCCAGGTTTCTGGACTGAGTGGTAGGTTGCTACTGAGTGTACTGCTTTTAATTTTTTCTGATAATTCGTCCTTAAGATGGGAAGTGATTTAAGGTTTTAAAGTTTGTTATTAATGAATTCTTATTTTTCTTTTAAGATCTTAAATGTGATGCTTTGAAATTCATATTTTTGTGTAGAAATGATTCCTCTATCGCACTTGCTGTAATGAGATGCTGTTGAGTCTCTCATATAAGCTTCTCATCCTCCAGTGACTCCATGCACTTTCCTGAATAAGTTTACATTTAGCATGTTGATAGAGACTCAGAGCAAAGTGCATAAATTTCTTTTTCAATTCCAGTCAGAGTGGCTGTTGAGCTCCTTCCCCTTATTCTACTGTCTGTAGTGTGCTTGGAGGCTATTCTTCTTGTCAGTGTCCTTGGCATTCCTGATGGCAAAGACTTATGAAAATGTCTTCTCCATATAATTGCAAATTTAGAGTGCTTAGCTGGAACATAGCTGCTGGTCTGATGGCTTGCATGGACTACATAGCTGCTGAAGGCTAAAATATTGGTTATGTTGTGAGCTGGCAACATCCTGAACCATGCCTAATAAAGTCCAGAGGAAAGATATGCCTGATCATGGTGTTGCAAACAGGGTTGATGCCCAACATAGCTGTACTGACTTTTTATTTCTGACGTAAACAATAGGCATTAAAGCATTCACTTCAGTGTTAGCCAGACTGTTAAGTGGCCATATTTTAGACATTGTAGCTCTCTGGACAAGCCTACCTGGCCAAAAGGATTCATATAGTTATTACTCATTTTCATAAGTGTATCTTTGACTTCTGCCGTCCCCTGGAGTGGCTGCAGGAAATGTACAGAAAAGGCAGGCTTTGAAGGAATCCCCTGCAGGTCGAGTCAGTACTGTTGCCTTCATGAAGTGAAGTGAAGTGACAATCAGCTGCATGGTTTTACTTTCCTTTATGCATTGTCACTCTAATGTACTTTTATTCTCAAATGGGTTATTCATTCTGAATGTGATGACTGCAGATGCTTTCAAATTCAGGTCATAGGTTTTAAAAAAGATTACTGGTGAGCTATTGCTTTGAACAGATTAAAAGCATGAGTTAGTGTTTTCTTCTTTAGACATGGAGAGTGCTTAACTCAGAACAAAAAATTGAATGCTCCATTTTTTACTTTACATTAGTAAGGCTTCATGATTAATAATTATCAGCATGGCCTGAGATCTGCCAGTGAAGTTAGCTGAAAGGCATAACCTCAAATTACTGCTTGCTGATCATCACATCTTACTAAAACAGAAAAATCAAAGAAAATTTGCCTAAGGCGCAGAACATGAACAATATGTAACCCATAAACCATTTTCCATTCTCTTTTCAGTAGAATTTTGTTATTCTGCTGGTACCAGAAGGTACCTGTGGAGTATATATTCAGAACAACAGAAAGTCCTGCACCTAAAAATTTAAGAATCAATATTAAGGATGGGAAAGAGAGAAAGAGATGGTCAGGGTATGTGGGAACTTGGTAAATAAATTGCGTGCTCTTTAAAAAAAAATACTCTACAGCTGTGTGCTCTTTTTAAAAATATTCTGTGGCTTAAAACAGAATTTTATGTAGTAAGAGTAGACAGCTGGTAATAGGTATAGGAGAAGAAGGTAAGAACCTTCCTTAGAGATATTCACCTGGCATTGTAGAAGGAGGAAAAGGAAAGTAAAATCAGTCACCGAGTATGAAAAAGCAAAATGCAGACTGATTCAGGTATAAGATAGTTACAGAGTTTAAATAATTCTGGATTTAGTTACTGTAGCTCAGTTGACATTTGTTAACTTGCGTTCTGAGCCCTGTGACAAACAAGTAACAATAGTAATTATGTCATCAGAGAGCTGAAATTTTATGGAAAAACTCTGACATGTGGTTGCACTTTCTACCATTCTGTTTTATAGACGCAATGAAGTCTGGCCATCCACTACCTTTTCCATCCTTTGCAAAGAACCTCTTGATATCTCTGTGCAAAGAGGTCTCCTTCCAAGTGAAGTGTATGTCCTGCTTCAAGATCCTGCGCTCACATATGGAACTAACGGCTCACTTCCGGTTTGTGAAAGGCAGTTGTCTTTATAATGTGAATTATAATGTCTTTACAATGTCATAGATCAATGTCAGGTGTGCAGACATGCTTTTAGTGGTACTAGTGGATTTCAGGGCAGCTAGGATCATCTGAATGTTGACTTCCTGAATAAACAATCAAAAGCCTGCCCCTTTAACTTTACCCCACACTGCAGAAAGCTGATCAATGTCGGGATCCTTTTTGTATTTTCTGTAACAGAACAACAAAAGCTGTTCTCTGTTCCACTATTTCTAAGTTGACAGCATTTGATTTTGAAAATGTACAGTCAAAAACATAAGCATCAATCTACATGCTAGCTTTGGAAATTAGCACCTAATTCTCTTCGAAGTTCAGAGACTAAATATAAATTGCATGGTTTTGTTGGCAGGCTGGTGGGTGGGTTAAAGTACATAGAGGACACTTCCCATGCACTTACTGCTGTAGCTACTTGGGAATATATTGAGTACATCTGAAAGTTTAAAAATGTTTCAGGTTACGATGTAATCTTTTTATGTTTTTAATCCATTCTAGAACACGTTGTTATAATTCTGGGCCCATGGCACTGTCAAAGAAAAGCATCTCCCAAGTTGCAGAGATATTTAAAATGAAAGGTCACTGTGAGAACTGTGATGAACTGTTTGCTGATGAGAATCAGATGACCCAACACAAACAAACCACTCAGCATAACATAAGAGTTTTTAGTACACTGGAAGAGTCCATCTTGATGTTCTGCCATGTCAATGGAAAACATAAAAATCAGTCTCATTTGTGCTACATTGTGGAACGGACAAGACCACTGCTTAAAAGACATTTGAGTCCAGATGAGTCCTCCAGTGAAATGGGGTCAACTCCTTCAAAACGGAAGAGTAATTTAAAAGATAAAAGTGAAGATCAAGTTGCAAACCAAGGTCAAGGTAGTGCTTGCAAAGTAAAAGCCTGGTTTTGTGAATGCCTTCAAAAGTTTTTTACAGAAGAGTCAGTAGAAAAGCACATTTTATCAGCAAATAGGATCTGTCACAGGTGTGCTGTGTGTGGAAAGCTGGCTGAAAATTCAAGCATTATCCGCCTGCATATGAGTCGATTCCATGGAGGAGCACACTTGACTAATTTTCTTCTCTGGTGCAGAGCATGCTCTGTAGATCTTCGAGAAGAGGATATTATGGGACACATAACTGAATTTCATGGTGGACATAGTCACTACTATGAGCAAGAAGCTGTAGAAGATGAACCTATGCCATCTGCTTCCGATGCAGTGAGCATTTCTGCAGGTGAAGATAAAGACTGCATTTCCAGCCCTATGGAACTCTCCCCTGAAAGTGGTCCCGTTGTGGGAAAATGGCAGTGCCGCATTTGTGAGGAGATGTTTGAGTCTGAAGAGAGCGTTAAACAACATTGCATGTCCTTAGAAAGCCACGCGTTTCACAGGTACTCGTGTGGCTTATGTAGAAATCATTTTCGGAAAGTAGGAACTCTACAGCGGCACTTCCAAGAGCATCATAATCAGGAGATACAGACTAAATACTTCTGTGGCCTTTGTGGTAATCTCTTCTTCAACACAGAGGAAGAATTTCTCATCCATTACAAGGAGCTTCATAGCATGGACTATACATTTGTGCCTGAGCAGAAGGAACTATCAATAAAAAAAGAGGAGGACTTCCTCCCAGTCGAACAAGGAGATCGTTTAACCTGTGGTTGCCGGACAACTTACATCTCCAAAATAAACAGGAGGAACGACTATGAGAATTGTCAGAAAGCCATGCTGCAGAAAGGAAACTTATGGTTTCGATGCTGCCTGTGTTCTGCAACAGCACAGAATATTGCTGATTTGAACAGGCACCTCGAGAGTCACACATCAGTTAAACCTAAGGGAGAGATGTATGTTGTTAGATGTGCTTCATGCAACAAAAACTTTGATGATCTTCAAAGCGCTCATCAGCACTATCACATGAAACACTGCTTCTTGCAGAAACCTGATCTATCAAGTCTTGCATCAGAATCAGAAGACACAGTATTCAAATTTTCAGCAAGTGGGGCTTGTGTGGTCAGAAAACCTCACAGGCAGCGATTTCAAGCATCTCCATCCAAAACTCAGGACAGACCACAGTCTTCTCTGCAGGGCCCCATAGAGGGGAAGAAAATAAAAAAGGAGGGCTTAGAACAGTCCGAAGAACTTAGTGAAAGTATGTAGAAAATTTCTTTCAGCATTAGTGACGTATTGCTGTCCTTAACACGCTCTGTTTCATTGTCAGTACATGTCACATACCATTTGGTTACATTCAGTCTATAAATGAGCTCAGAATTTAGTACTTGTTATTTCTCAAATACTGAATTCTCAGTACTTGAATTTCCAAAACTCAGACTCCACAGTTTATTGTTATATGCCATATGTATGAAGTCTTGGGAAAAAAAAACAAACAAAAAGGCAGATGTGAGAATTCTGAGACTGAAACATTTGATTTTCAAATTAGTTTGGAGCATAATTTGGTGTTAAAAGGAAGAGGACCATCAAGGTTACCCCAGTTAGAGATCAAATGCCTAGAAGTGTAAAAGTGATCTATCATACACATTCAAAAGAAACTTGCCTTCCTTATATATATATAAATATTTATGAGCCTGTTAGTGCTTTCTGTGTGGGTAATGCTGTTATATCACCATCATCTTAGCTTTCTTAGCTTGCCAAAAAGCAGTATCAGCTGAGAATTTATATTCCCAGTATGTATTGTTTTCTTGTGTTCAGAAATTGAAAATGTTTCTTCATTACTAGTGGTGTCATAATGCTTTTGATTAAGAGGTTGACATCTATGTTAGAAGTACAGCAAAAAGTGCATATCTAAACATTTTATGTGCTTTTATGCATGCAAGCAGTTGAATGTCACAGAGACTTGCTATAGTCAGGGGTACACAGCTGGGTATTGAATGAGATCAAATTGTCTTGGTGCAGGACAACAGCTTTCTGTGCTTACCACAAAACTGTCAAGGTCTACACCATCATATAGCCAGATTCTAGTCTTCTCTCTAATTTGTGCATTATTAAGTGCTAATTCAGTTGATTTTAAAATCTATGCAGTCACCAAATAATATAATGTTTTGTAACTTTTCTTTTTGTAACTTTCTACTTATATATGTGACTACAAGAATTTTCAAAAGCGAGTAGGTTGACCAGAAAGTCACATGAATTCTAAATGTGTCCTTTTTATCCCATTAAAGATGGTGAACTTCCTGATCTTGACTATCTGAGTACCATGACTCACATTGTATTGGTGGATCTGGACAACTGGGGAAGCTTTTTCACACAGCTGCCAGCTAACCTGAACCAAGGGACATTTATCTGGGGTTTTCAAGGTAAAAAATGTTTGAAGTAAATTAAAAAATAAGATTAACAAGTCTACACATGTACTTGAGCAGTGATTCCTTGAATCTGAGAGAATGAAGAGCAGGAGCAAGTAGGCACTAGGCTTTTAAAGTTGCTTCTTGAACTTTTCAAACTCCATCTAAACAAACCTCCACTGCTCTTAGTAGTCCTTGTAGAATAGTTCCAGAATCGCGGAATTGTTCAGGGGTCTTTCTGGCTTCCCTTATGAACTTACTTAAGCTGGATCATATTTTCATAATTATCAGGACAGCTGTAATACTCAGATTATATTAACTCCTAAGTCCTTCTCATAAGGCTGGGATTTTTTATTTTGGATTTTTTGTTCCAGAAGGCATGATTTTGCTCTCTTAGACTTTTAATTTTGCTCTGTCTCTGGCTTGTTCTGTAAAAGTGGTCGTGGTCATCCTGCACAACAATAGGTGTATGTCCCATCTTGAAAATACCAGTGGTTGATGGCACTCACTCTGTCATGGGTTTCATAGAATGATAGACTGGTTTGGGTTGAAAGGGACCTTAAATATCATACCATTCTGCAAAGTCTGCCAGTAGCATCCCTTTAACTTGATACTTTTGCTTATCTGTTTTTGAACCAACTGCTTGTCCACCTCATGCTTTTTCTACAGGTTTTCTCTGTAACTACCTTTACAATTATTTTGTCTTTGGTACATTGATTTCTTCAGTAAAGTGTAGATAAGGGATAGATTGAAAATATTTATGGCCTGGAACACAGGCTTCATCTTACCAGATTTGTAGGTCAAGTATGTTTTACACTTGGTAAACAGTATTGCACTGCACTTCCTTGCTAAGTGTTTATCTCTTCCCATAAAAGATAATCAAGGATATTCCCAAAGCTGAGAGTTGTCATGCTGCTCAGATTGTACAGAAAGGCCTGTTGATGCCTGGATCACTTCTTTTTTCCTCTTAGAACCAGATTTTCCAGTTAGCTGATGAAGGCAAAGCAAGTATAGCTGTTAATATAAAGTGGTAGAGGTTCAAACAGTCATCTGTGCTCCTGAACCTGTAATCTGGTATTTGCTTGTTAGGAGTTTGGGGGATGAATCCTCTGATCTTCCATGTTAAAGCAGGTTATTCTCCTGAGTTTTGTGTTCTACTCCAGTATTACTTCTGTATCACTACCTGTGGTCATTACTTTTGGCCTTTCTGTAACAGCATTCCTGTACACATGCAAGCCACAGAAAATACTGGGTTTGAGGTTTTAAATCATAGAATGTTAAGGGATTGGAATGGACCTTAGATGATATCTAGTCCCAACCCCCTCTGCCATGGGCAGGGACACCTCCCACTAGACCAGTTTGCTCAAGGCCTTATCCAGCCTGGCTTGTAACACAGCTGGGGCTGAGGCATCCATGACCTTCCTGAGCAATCTGTTCCAGTGTCTAACCACCCCATCACAGTAAAAACTTTCCTTCTAATATCTCACCTAAATTCCTTCTCTGTCAGTTTGTACCCATTACTCCTTGTCCAGTCCTTCTACAGTTCCTGACAGAGTCCTTCTCTGGCTTCCCTTAGGCCGCTTGAGATACTAGAAGGTTGCTGTGAGGTTTCCATGCAACCTTTTCTTCTCCAGGCTGTACAACCCCAGCTTTCTCAGCCTGTCTTCATAGGACTGGTGCTCTTATCAATTGTCCTCTTACAAGTTCCTGACCCTCCCCTGGACTTGCTCCAACAGTTCCATGTCCTTCTTATATTGAGGAGACCAGACCTGGACACAAGTAGTGCAGATTGGGTCTCACAAGATAAACAAGATAAAAGATATCTCACACTTTCCGTATTATACCTAATGGTCTTACATTTCTATTTCATCCATGTTGCTTGGCCGCTTCATTTATGTACATCCTCTTTTCTATATGGCTGAGCAACATGTTGATTGTTCTTACTATCTTTTGTAAGGCTTTGCCCAGCTTGAACATCTGGGCAGATTTCACTTCACCTGTGCACTCATTGAATTCTATTGTGATTTGGGGTTTGGTTGTAGTTTTTAATTTCTGAAGCCTTTTTTATTTCTACAGTTATTCAATCTACTTGGCCTTGGAAAAACTTTTTCTACTGATAAAAATAAGAAACTATTATGAATCTATGTCTGGCTACTTTGTCTGGGTTTTATAAAGAACTATTTAGTAAAGAATAATTTCCTCACATGAATTCAGATACTGGCTTTCAGTCATACTTCATTATTCTATCTAATTTTCTCCAAACTAATTTGTCATTAGTTGCCTTAAGCTTTTTGCTATGACAAGGTCTTCTGTGCTGTCACTGTTTTCCAAGGTTAAAACATGTTTTTGATGCATTAAGAAAAAACTGGTTGCACCTAGGGATGTCTTGAGTTGTATTGTCCGAAATTTCTACTCTCTGACTTGCGAAAAATGAATAATCATAATATAACCATAGTGCTACTAGTCTATCAGTAGGAACCCCGACTAATACAATACTCTTACCCAAAGGTACCTTTGTGCTAGCTAAGACCCTGTGCCCAGATGTGTTCCAAACACAGGTGCCTGATGGCACAGCACAGCCTGTATCAGCACCACTCAGTTCCTTACTTCCTAATGGGTTTGCTGCATGCAGGCTGCCTCGTGGGAATGGCCCCTGAAGCACATGACCTAAAAAAACGTGCTAAAGAGTTACTTGGGAATAAAATGAGCCATATTCATATTAAAGGAAAATTTACCAGTTTTAGTGTCAACTATATGGGTTTTGAGCCTGGGAACTAAGGCTAAGGCTACCAGGCAATTCTGGATCTATGGTTGTAGGTACCCTCTCATAATAATGGTTTGTATAGTTACTTGAGGCATGCTATTCTTGTTTGTTTAACCTGTGAAAATATAGAAACATTTTTGTCCTACATTTTCCAAACAACATTTCTGAATTTTTAATTATTGTTTCTATACTATATATCTGCATTAATTCTATTATTCCTGCTTCTAGTATAGCCTTAGCTTTGCTATGAGTTCCTCCATTGTATTGTCTGGACTCTGTATTGTTTCTGTCTTCAGATACTCTGTTGTCTTTCATCCATTTATGGGCTAACAAATGAAATAAATACAGGTCTGTCATTGTTTTCAGCTGCCCTGGTCAAACGCTTATGCAGGCAAAAAACAGGGCTGGTGGTTGCAAGTCTTTCCCAAATAGCAGTGACTGAGGGCTGACAAGAACACAGCAGACAGCAACTTGCAAATAGCATTTTTTTTCTTAGGGACAGGTTCCACTAAATAATTTCTGCGTAGACTCTTAATAAATCTTTGCAATCATTTTTGATATCATCTTCTTGCCATTAGGCTGAAAAGGTGAGAGGGTAACAGGAGAGATCTACTGAGGAATGCTTTTCTTTGTCAGACTGTGGGTGGACACATTGGCATAAACCATCCTCTGCAGCCTGTTCACTTGAACATTGGTTTCCCACGTCCTCACGTGAAGTACCATCAAGGACTGCTTTCATTTTCCCTTCAAAATCCTTTCTTACATCCAGCCACTCTATCATCTAGCAGATAAAGCAACACTTTGTCCTCCATGTTGCAGACCCATTATTTCTTAGCCATTGAAATGTTAAAGAATTCTTTGTTACTCTGGTCAAATTGTCCTTCCATTTGCTTGCCTTTTTATGGTGTCATATGTATTTTTATGGTGCAAGCTCCTCTGGTTTTTCCTTTCTTCTTGAGAGACTTCCTGCTTCTTTCCTTTCCCTTGCAACTCGTTTCAGTCTGGTACTGGTTTTGTCTGTAGCAGGCACTTTACTCAGCTCATCTTTATTATCCACCAGTTTTCTCAGCCTGTAACTAAATGCTTAGCATACTGTTTAGAAAATTCCTGCACTCTTTTCCCAGTTGTAGCCTTATTTTGCACATCCTTGACTGCGTCCCTGGGTTTGTCAGGACTCTAGCATTTCTCTCAGCTGTTGTTCCTGTTCTTGGATCCTCTTTTCAATGAGTTCTGACATGGGATGTGTCAGGCAGTTATAGTGCATGTTGACTTTAACTCCTGTAGTACATGTTTCCCTAAGAGAAGCATTTCTGTTACTTGTACTGTTTCCAGAGCTCTTCTCATTCTGCGCATTAACCGTAACTGTGCTTCAAACTGGAAAAACACATCCTTGTGTGTAAAAGCACATGATATCTAGAAGATAAGTTTTTCAGGATTTGAAGAAAAAAAATTGTACAAAATTGGTAGAGTAGCATCAGGCTAGCTACTTTTTTTTGCCTTCTATCTAAAGAACAAGAGGGCTGGGGAGATTTGGGTTACATCTGTTCACACTGGTCAAAATAAATTCTGTCTTTAAAGACAGTTTTATATTTGCTTTTGCCTTCTAGACGTAGAGGCGTTTCTACCCAAACCCATGATTTGTTTGTTTTTCATGTTTGCTTTTTATTATTATTAATATTATTCCTCTTCATTGTATAGGAGGATACAGCAACTGGAAGCCTCCAGTGCATTGCAAAATTTACAATTATCTTAAGAGGATTGGATGTTTCTTTCTTCATCCACGTTGCAGTACCAGAAGAGAAGCAGCAGACTTTGCTCTCTGTGTTCATGTAAGTTAGGGCACACTTGCTTTATTGTGTCCTGTACCCAGAGAAGGGTGGCAGATGGTATCTGCTCTTAATGTTAAGTACTAATTGCAGATGACATTTTTAGATTCTTTCCATGAGACTTCTGTGTCTCCCATAAAGAATGATAAACCTGGATTGAGTGGAGCCAGGTGGTCGAGAAGTGACTTAAAAATTAGCCCGAATAGGACAGCAGTCTGTTGGGGAGGGGAGGGGAGCTGGTTAGGGAATGAAGAGCAAAAAACCTGCACTTCTTACAGTTTCTGTTTAAGAGTTATATGTAACTCCTTCAAGTAGCCCAAATCTTGAGCCATCTTTTCAATGGAGTTGAATGGGTGCTGGTTTCACAGACCCTGTTGAGCTGACAAAGAGCAGTGCCTTTATTCAGTAGACTTTGGGCTTTGGCAGAGTTGGAGATGTGCAGGTGAGGGACGACAATCTGGGGTGCCATGAGGACTTGTCTTCCTAATGCAGAATCATAGATTTTAAGGTTTGAAAAGACCTTCTAGATCATGAAATCCAGCCATCAACCAGCACTACCACCGTCATTAAACCATGTCCTCAAGTGCCATACCCACACGATTTTTCCAGGGATGGTGACTCCACTGCTTCTCTGGGCAGCCTGTTCCAATGCTTGGCAACCTTTTCAGTGAAAATTTAAACCTCCCCTGGTGAAAATCTAAACCTCCCCCCTACCTATCTAACTGTATAAGCAAATTTTTGCAANCCCTGGTGCAGCTTGAGGCCATGTGGTGCTTTATCAGTTAGATAAATTACTACCTATCTAACTGAATAAGCAAATTTTTGCAGCAGTTGTTTTATGTTTCATCATGCTTTTTATGTTACTCTTAAAATGCTCTGCAGAGATGACTTGTTTTGTGTGGAGACAGTTGTAAAATGCTGCTTTTTAGGAATTTGTTCCATACTCCATCTGTACTGTTCTGGTGGCCATCACCAGTATCTATTGTACATAGAGAAGAAATGAGCATCAAACTTTTGAAACAGTGCCTTTCACAGGGATAAGGTGGCTTGGGTCATAAAGGCAGGAATAAATTGCTGTAGGAAACTTTCTGACAAAGACCTGTCTTGCACAAAGCTAGCCAGATGCCGTGAGATAGAAACATGACCTCTGTTCAACACTTGTCATTTGTTTTGTGCAGGCTGGTCGTCTGGATGAGCACCTGCCCAAGCAAATTCCTTTCACTGTTCTTTCTGGAGACAAAAGCTTCCTGGAACTGGAAAACCAATTTAAAATGACCCAGCGGTCAGCTCGCATCCTGAATCCTCACCACATTGAAGGAGACATGATGTGTGCCTTGCTAAACAGCATTTCAGATACCACAAAAGGTAGAAAGTAAACATTAAACACAATTTTTCCAGTAAACTGATAGTTCTTTCCAATAAAAAATGGAACACATACAGTGGTAACATAAACTGTTGCTTGGTGCTTCTTGTATTGTAGTGGTATTTCAATGAATAATAGATCAGAAAATTATTATGCTTGGGCATGTTTTGAAAACAGACTTAATTAAGCATTTTTAGTCAATATAACGAACTGTCATCCTTGTATTCTTTATTATAGCAGGAGACAAAACGGATGTTTGAGTCTGAAAACTCCTTTCTAGTTAAAGAGAAGCTGTGTAAAGCACTCTTGTGTGCATAGTTATCTATTTGTACTCGGATCTGTTTGGCTTTATTTAATCTGTGTCTGAAACAAATGTGACCCTGCTAAAGCATCATTATTTCTCAAAATACTTCTGTCTATTTTAACTCAGACCTGCTGGCTACTTCCTATCATTTGGTAATTGTCTTCACTGGCATGACTCACACATCCATTTGGAGAAAAAAAATCTCAGTGGAGGTTTTTAAGTTCTCTAATGTGCCAGATTCTAATGGCATGCTAAAATGATCAATTAGTTTTATATAGGATAATCAATGAGGATTGAGCCAGCTCATTTTCATGCAAAGGGTACCTGAGCTGAGTTTTAATACTTATCAGCATTTAAAAGTATTTTACTGTTTTCCTAGAAGACCTGACATTTCTCTGTAGACATTTTTGCTTCTTCTGGCTTCTTGTTGAGGTTTTGGAGGGTTGTAAATTCAGGGCATATTACAGAAAGCTGTTTCTGAATTAGCCCTAAACTGTTTTCTGAAAATTTACGCTGCTAGTCTTGATACAGGTTTATGAGAGCTATAAGATGGTGCTGCTGTTCCACCAAGAAGATTAAGTGTAGTGCTATCTCTGAATGATGAATTGGCATTGATTGATTAAAGGAGAAAAAATAGGATAATTAAATCGTTTTGTGGAAAAAAAATTGTGTGGTGAGATGGAATTGATTTAAGTGCTTTTGATACAGAAAATGTGCTTACAGAGTTTTCTGGCCACCCCAGGCATTAGAAGTTTCTTAATTTAACACTTCTTTCAATGTCCTTTACTACATTAATATTTACTGTTATGGTAATTGGACCTACCTGGAGGCTGCAAACCTTAACTTGCTGGCTGGCTGCTCATTGTGCATTCCACTTAAGTTACACATGTGGTCATTATGGAAAAAAAAAATCTTTGAACAGGAAATTGATGGAATGACACATGATTCCTTTGGCTGTTAGAATCCCTTAACAAACTTGTAAGGAACAGAATTGTCACCTTTTTTTAGTCAGTGTCAGCAAGGGGGGACCCAGACAGCAAGAGCTGCTCTTTTGTCTCCCTGTCGTGTATTAAAACAGAATATTAGAAAATTCACTGTTGGTAATAGGTCTGTATTTGCTGCATTGTGGGATGATGTTGTTTCCAAGAGTTTATAAAGTTTTTCTTTAAAAGATAAAGCCACCACACAGTGCACACATTGTGTGGCTCAGCAGCGTCAGCCATCATTTGCAAGTCTTAATGTGGCAAAACCGGTATTGGAGGGTTGAGATGGAAAGTCGTGCAGTGTATCATAGGCTGGTATAACTTGTTGACCTGTTACAGAAAAGCAGCTGAGTATAAGAAAATGCAAACAAGAATTGCTTGCTTTGTGTCTTTCTCAAGCCTATGGCTATTATTCTGGAGAGAGAAGTAAGTGAGAAACAGGACAGAGAATCATGTTGAAAAATATCATTGTTGGTATTGAATGAGCTGCAAAATGAAAAAGCTCTTTCCCTAAATCACCTTCACAGAGCTATCATTAGCTTCTGAGCACCTGGACTGTGTTTGGATGTGGCAATCTGACAGGTGCATCTTGTGAACCATTTTACCAGCACAACTGCTGTGGGAACTACAGTACTGCATTCATTTTAAAATAAATAATAAAAATAAATTTTTCTGCATATGTTGCAGTATGATACCAGCTATGTATGTTCCTATAGGAAACCCTTGGCTGGAGGAGATGCTTGAACTTCCTTTGAGGTACAAAAAGAGTAGGCATTCTTGTTCTCTGCTGCTGCTAAGCCTGAGTTCATAAATGAAGAAGGTTTTTGCTTTTATGCTGAAGCCACAACACATGACAAGAGCTTCATGCATGTGAACCAAGTGGTTTGGGAAGGGCAGAAGAGACGAGTTTTCAGTGTCTTCCTTTATAACAAAAAAATTGTACTGTGCAGAAAAATATGATTATTCTATTGTCTATGTCTTGATGATATCCTCTGTGTTGGAAGTACACTTTCAATGAGTGCTGGACAATGTTGAGGGCAAAGCTGATGGTAGGCTAGGGGTCATCATATCAATCTGGACACTGACAGGAATGCCACAACTTTTTGGTTGATAAGTTATTTTTGTGTAAGTGGATGTCTTTAGCTTAACTGTATTTCTCCCAGTTATGTTCAAATGAGGTCCTTCAGTGACTGAGCTCTTATGTAAAACAGACTCTTTTAAATAATAAGAACAAATTTTTGGAAGTATTTCTTGTCCTTTCTTTTGAAGAACCAGTCTGTCTCATGAGCCTGTCAAAATTAGTGGTGTACTCAATGTATTGTGGTCTGCCTAATAGCCACCATACCTCTTCCACTGACCCATGAAGTACACTTCACTGTGCTCAGATGGAGTTGCCAGCCAGCGTCTTCAATCTGCTACTCATGCCTGAAGTGTTTCAATACTACCCAATGCACCTTCCGTGAGTTTTTAAGTTTGGAAGAGCAGGATTTCAGTTCATTTTAATGAATGCTCCCAAGCTTCCTAGCTCCCAATATGCCCAAAATCTTTTGTTTTACATACAGCCAGCAAAATAATTTAAGAGGACAGAAGAACAAATTTATAGAAGGCATTGAGAATAGTTGCTTTACTTCTCCAGAGTGAAGATTTTCATGGGTGAAAGTCCATGTGTGGTCCAGTGGGGATGCAACATCTGTCCCGTCTCTGCTTTTTCCAAACCTTTAGTTAACTTTAGTCATTTGCAATCTGTGTTATGTCACAGCCTCCAGCCCCCACTTTCCTGAATGTGAAACTGAATGTGAAGGGCATGAGCATCTGCAGAGTGATGCACCATGAATGAATTATAGTTTCTGTAGTAATATATTCCTTTATTATAGCAGCCACAGCTTATTGCAGTAGAGACTGATAAGTCATCCTTCAGTTGTAACCTTGTGTTAGGTACAGCAGGAAGTTACTACTGGGTTTGGTATGTCAATGGAATCTCTTGTATGTATATGTCCTAGGGAGAAAGCAATGTACTGAGACCTAAGATGATGAGTCTGAACAATAATTGTAAGCCGGTGGATGAACTGGGAAGACCTCACCACTCAGATTGTACAAAAAAACTCTTGAGATTTAGCTTAAATCTTTTAAGCCTTTGAATTTGAGAGAGGAGTCTAAGATAAAGGTTAGATGTAAGTCTGAGTGGCCATCATTATATTGGCCGCAGTTTCCAGGAAATGCAATTGGAGGAGAGTGGCAGCTTGAGAGCTTTATTTTTATTTGTCCTACACTTGAATGAGCAACTGTAGGTAGAGATACATAAAGCGAAGCTTGCTTTGCATGGAGGAAGAGAGGTCTTGTATGGTGCTAACCCTCAGCAGGGAGTAGCTGTACTTGCATTTACAGATGATATTACCTTAATATGAAGACAGATTAGAGCACTAAGTATTGGGGAAGAGTATGCGGGAAGGATCCTCCAGGGGCATATGAAAAAAGGAATAAAAGAAAATATTTTAGAAGCCAAGGGAAGTATTTTAAAGGCAGCATGGCCACACAGACCAAATGTGATTGCTAACAAAGGTAAGGGTGGGGTACTGATCTAAAGATTTTGGCTAAGTAATTCCTGGGATCCTGGTGAGTTAACAAATGGTATCCATAAGGTAGCACTAAAACTCCAGACCTCAGCTGTAAAAGGAGAAGGGTCAGTGGTTGGAGAGAGTGTGATGTGAATGGTGCTGTACATTGGAATGTGAAAGAAGCAGGAGAGATTGGGAGTTACTGAAAAGATGAAGAGGAGTATTTTAGGAGGGAGGTGGAGGTGGGGTGTGAGACTATACAGTAGACAAGATGTGTGTTGTGTGGTAGGAGAGCAGGAAGAAGGCTGGGGAAGGGAAATTGAGTCTCTGGTGGTCAACCTAATGGAAATTATGAAAGGATTGGTGGTAACTGGGGAGGTTGCAAAACAAGATGATCAGATATAGTGGGGGGATGTTACCCTGAGCTGTGTGGGCAGCTAATCCAAACTCAAGCTGTGGTGCTTTGATGGCAGGACAGCGGGTGGCACTTATGTTCTGTGAAAGTTACCGGTCTCTGCCCAGAACAGGGTTTCTGAGAGACATAAAATATAAAAAAATCACTCTGAGCTCTATATTCATCCAGAGTTTGTTTTCATGTTTCCTCATTCTTCCAGCAGGAATATGTCAGTATGTGAGGACAATAGTGAGCAGTAGAATTTCTTTTGAAAGAACAGGTACAGTCAGAGGTTCTTAGCTGACGTGTATTTGACAAAATGTACTAGAGAATAGTACAAGAGATCTTAAGATCTCTTGTCTCTGAAACTGGGCAGCTGCTTTTCCTCTGACACTAAAGGAGTTGGGAGTTATAGCATGTGCTGAGCATTTTAACAAGAGGGACAGGACATGCCTGCTTTCTCAAAATTAAATATTCTTCATTAGAAGATGCCAGCAGTATCAGGAGTATATGCTGACAAAGTGTGGGCTGGATGAGAAAACTGAGGTGGATTGAAAACTGGCTGAACAGCTAGACCTGGAACATGGTGATCAGTGGCACGAAGTTCAGATGGGGGTCAGGAACCAGCTGTGTCTCAGTACTGGGACTGATCCTATTTAACATCTGTAATGACCTGAATGATGGGGCAGAGTACACCTACAGCAAGTGTGTTGATGACACAAAACTGGGAGTGGCAGTTCATACACCACAGAGACTGTGCTGCCATCCAGAGGAACCTTGACAGGGGAGAAGTGGGCTGACAGTGAATCTCATGAAGTACAACAAAGGGAAGTGCAGAGTTTTGCATCTGGGAAGAAACAGCCCCAAGGATCAATATATGGTGACCAGGAGTCAACCAGCTGGGAAATGGCTTTGTAGGGAAGGACCTGGTGGTCCTGGTGGACACCAAGTTGACCATGAGTTAATGTGTGCTCTGGCGGCGAAGAGGTCCAACTGTACCCTGGGCTGCATTAGGAATATTGTTGCCAGCAGGTTGAGGAAGGTGACCCTTCCACTTTTTTTCAGTAAGGTCTTATCTAACAAGTTTGGACCTCCCCACTGCATTGTCTTTTCAGTAGAACTTGAAAGCTATCTGGACAGAGTCCTGGGCAGTAGATTATTCTGACTGAGCTGGAAGGCTGGACAATATGACTTCCAGAGTTCCCTTCCAGTCTCCACCATTCTGTGATATTGCCTGACCAGTCTGGTGACCTTTTATGATGGAGCAACTGCAGTGGTTGACAAGGGAAGGCTGTGATATCATCTGCCTGGACTTCTGTAAGGCCTTGACACCGTCCCACATGACATCCTTATCTCCAAACTGGAGAGATGTGGATTTGATGGATGGACTTGGTGGTGGATAAGAAACTGGCTGGATGGACATAACCAGAGAGCTGAGGTCAGTGGCTCCATGTCAAAGTGGAGGCCAGTGACAGATGGTGACCCCCAGGGCTCTGTCTTGGGACCGGTGCACTTCAGTCTTTTTATTAGTGACACAGGCAGTGGAATCAAGGGCACCCTCAGCAGGTTTGCAGATGACATGAAGCTGAGTGGTGCGATTGACACACCTGAAGGATGGGATGTTACCCAGGAAGACCTGAACAAACTAGAGAAGTGGGCCCATGAGAACCTCATGAAGGTCAACAAGGCCAAGGGCAAGGTGCTGCACCTGGGTGGGGATAATTCCAGACATGAGTACAGCCTGGGAGAAGAGCTGCATGCAAACAGACCAGTGGAGAAGGACTTGGGGGTTCTCATGGATGAAAAGCTGGACATGAGCCAACAGTGTGGTCACAGCCCAGAGGGCCAACTGCATCCTGGGCTGCAGCAAAAGAGGAGTGGCCAGCAGGTCAAGGGAGGGGATTCTGCCCTCTACTCTGCCCTCATGAGACCCCACCAGGAGTGCCGTGTCCAGTTCTGTGGTCCTCAGCACAAGGAGGACATGGATCTGTTCAAGTGGGTCCAGAGGAGGCCACAAAGATGATCAGAGAGCCAGAAAGAAAGGCTGAGAGTGTTGTGGTTGTTCAGCCTGGAGAACAGAAGGCTCTGAGGAGACCACCTTGTGGCCTTCCAGTATTCAAAGGGGGCTTATAAAAAAGAGGGACTTCTTACGTGGGCGGATAGCGACAAGACAAGGGGGAATGGTTTTGTACTAAAAGAAGGAAGATTTTGATTAGATGGTAGGAAGAAATTATTTACTCTGAGGGTAGTGAGGCACTTGACCAATTGCCCAGAAAAGTTGTGGATGCCCCGTCCCTCGAAGTGTTTTTATGTCATGTGTACTTAGCCATTAATTGAGTTAGGGAGTGATTGCTTCAGCTGTTCCACCTCTAACAGGTATAAAACTTTTTAGAGCGGTCTGACATGTCTTCCAGGCTGGAAGATTAAAAGGATAGTTAATAAGGGAGAAGCCACGTGTAAAAAGCCTTTTCTTTGTGCTTTTTCCTCCCTGTCATTAGTAATTGTAGTGAGTGCTTTTGGGGGAGGAGGAGGTGTGGATTTTTCTTTCCTTTGCTTTGGAAAATGATGTAAAAATTAGTATCTCTTCTGCTCAGAAATAGTAGGCAGCTCCAAAAAGAGTTCACAGTCAGTCTGCCAAGTGAGTGGAGAGATACCATTTTAACTGCAGTGTATATCTATCTATTTCTGTCATCTTTTTGGGCTGCTGATCACTGTTTGACACCAGCTGTTGGAATTTTTATTCCTGGAATTGGGAAAGTCAGCAAGGTTCTGCTCAAACAGGCTGTGTGTCAGAGGTTTGAAAACAAATTTTGGAAAGCGTACCTGACAATTTGAATAGCTGTGTTGGGTAATTCAAAATGCCAGAAGTCACACAGTCAGTAAATTAGATGGCCATGTCAGAAAGTTCTTTGTTGGTTAATGTAATCAGAAGTACACTGATGTATTAATAATGTGATGGCTTTAAGGGGAGTGCTTCTGTTGATATGACTGCAGGAGACCTTGTTGATTGCTAATACTGTAAGACCTCATTACAGAGACCATCTCCCAAAATAGCAATAGCCTGTAGCATGAGAATGAATGCATAACGTGACTCATTGGCTTGGCTTTTAACCTGTACTTTACTGCATGTCTTTAGTGGGAAAAAAATCAACCAACAAAAAACTAAACCAAACAAACCCCACACCACTTTAGGTACACAAATCTCTACTAGACACTTCAAAATAAAGCCGTCCTTCTGGAGCTGGAAACCAGCCTTGTGAATAGTGTTACTAAGAAAGGGAAAGGTTGTGGAGTTTTGGCTATGCTGGGTTGTGATGAATTAACAGATTAAACTAAGTCTATCAACTTTTGGCTTATATGAGACTCAAATAGCAACATCTGCTGAATTGCACTGCTCGGTTGAGTTTTATCACTCCATTGTTCAAATGCAGTATTTGGGCAATAAAACACAGCTGCAGTCATGTGTAGGCAGAGACACGCTAAGGCACTTCTTCCATAATTAAATCCTTGATACATTTTATAGAAAGTGAGTAATTTATAGAAAGTGAGTCATTTTTAATAACTGAATATTACCAAAAAAACCCACAAATGCAGTAGATACAGTAGTTTCTGCACCTATTATTTCTTGTTACTGCTTTAACATAATTAAAAAATTGAAGCAATCTGCCTTTAGATTATGGGGAGAAGGGGAAGCTGAAAAATAACTGTCTCTTGAGTTGCTGTCTTAAACTACCACTGGAATGTATTTTTATCTTGATTTTTTTAGATCATAACAAGTGTACTCTTCAAATCAGTTGATGTTACAGTAAGAGAAGTGCAAAAGAGGCTGTTAATACCTTTATTAGAAGCAATGCGTAATTTATTTCATTTGTGCATTTAAGGTTCAGATAGTGAAGAGGATGAAGATACGAAAGAAACAGTGAAGCAGAGCTTAGAAGAAACAAACGAACAAGAAGGTCTGTCAATTTTTACTTTTCTATGTTCAAGAGCACTATTAATTATGGAAGATACAGAAACTAAACTTACAATCAGTTTTACAGCAAGTGACCTCTTAGGAATACTCTCTAAACTGTGCTGGGCAGTCTTGAGTAGTTAAGAATGCTGTGATGAGTTATAAATAAAAAGAATTCCTAACCTGAAAAGTATGCCAGCAGACTAAAAGTCTGTTTCATTGGACACCACAGGGTACCAACCAATTAAAGACCTGACTGAGTTCACTTTGTACCTCTTTAATGTGACTGTGTTGTCTCAGAGCAGAACTATTGACTCAATAGTTGAACTTCTGAATAAATAATTCAAGATTAGATATTATTTCACAATAAAGCGTTCTCGTCTCCTGAAAGAGCTGTAGAGTTATGCACAAGGTTGAATCAGTATCACATCTGTCTGTTCATATCCCATCTTACATTATTTGAAGTTGTTTTCATCCTTTTGCTGTTGAGCTTACTGGTGGTATTCAATGTAGTCATGCATTTCTGGTGACAGACCACAGTGTTCTTTGAAAATAATTTATTGTTGAAAGATTTGATTCTGCCCCTCCACCTGATGGAAATAAACCAAACTAAAAAAAAAACCAAAAAAGTTGTACAAGCTCAGTGATAAAACTGATTACTGGATCTTATGTTCCCAGAATTCATTCAGTTGTAAGTTTACCAGCTGTTACTAAATACTGTTGTTAAGTGTCCAGCATTCATCTCCAGCACTGAAAGTTGGGTGCATTCAGGCCCCCCATAGTATTGGGATAGCAGTGGCTTTTGGTGCACGCAGGAGGTCCCACTTCTGGTGCTGCAGTGCAGAGACATCTGACCTTACAACGCAGCCTGGCTTCAGATGAGTCACAGCTTATGACCTTACTCTGCTTTTTTGCACAGGCTTAGTGGCTAAATAGCAACATATTTTAATGCAAGCAGTTGTCTGCAAATGGTTTTCTGTCTTTGTTTGTTTTTGTTTGTTTCTGTGACCATGTAATATTTTTCTTCAAGCAACTCTTTTATCAGTAGTTCTGGATATTACAGGAAAGTCCAGATGCATGAGAGCAGTCAGTGATATGATCTCTGTTCCAAATCTCAGCCTTGCATAAAACAGCCCAACAATTATTAAAAGTTTTAAAATTATATTTCCTTTTTCATAAGAATAGACAGACCTTTCTTTTTAATAGGTTGTGCTTTTGTCCTCCTAAAGCAGATGAATAATTCATGAATGACAGTGTATCTGAAAGCTGCTTTAATTTTTCCAGCTCTATTATTGATATTAATATTTGCTGTATGTACAAACCTTATCAAATTTATGGTATTTGATCACTAACACCAAGCAATCAGTGCGCAAAACAACCTAAATGTAATGCAAAAACAGAGTTTCTTTTTTGAGTATTATGAAAGTTGTTTGAGATTGTTAAGAAGTCAGATGAGTGCAATGCGATTTTCCTCCCCACCATCAAAAGTGTTGCAGCCCTGATCTAGACTATTCTTTCTGCTGATAATGACTTTTTATCTACTTGTCTGGCCTACCTAGTAAGAGTGACAACACTGGTGCCAAGTCAGAATGTAGGTATGGACATATCTCTGGATAAGGAACTGAAATGAAAATACTGAAACCTCTCTGCTTGTTATGTGTATGTGGTTTTTTTGTTTTAATACTTCCTTTATTTTTCTTGGTGCATACATATGGGTTCTAATCTTGCTATTGGCTTGACCAGTAAATACATAGTTGCAATTATGGTCTTAAACTAATAATTGGGCTGCTCCAGGTTAATACAGTGAAAAGCTGTAGAGGTGTTTTCCATATTTTACGGTGTTGAAACGATAGCTTAAAACAAGGAGAGAAAATATTTTCATCTGTTTCTTAGGGTTTTTTTGCAGTGTACTGACATAGCCTGCAGAAGAAAGTTCATGCTTTATGTAGTAATATTAATGTAGTTGTGTTTATGGCTAGTTATCAGTTGCAGTTTGAGATTACAGTTTTTTTTTATTTATGCAGAACTGCAGGATGCAGAACTGCAAGATGCAGAACTGCAAGAAGCTATCAAAAGGAGCCTTGAGGAAATGTAAATGAAGATACTTCAATACACTAACACCATGCCATCAGAACTGCTCACAAAAATGGAAGCTTGTTCCATCTATTTACAAGGGTTCAGAAATGCCACTTTTAAAATGTCTTTAATTGTTAGATTAATAATCTGATGTCTTTTGTCATACTGATGAACAGCTGGAGTTTATTCATATTCATGGCAATGTGTTATGTTTGATAAAAATAAATTTTTAAGCCTTCTCATATTTGTTTCTAAGGGGTGATGACTAAGTCTCTCCAATTTAGCTGTTTGAAATTGTTGCCTAATTAGTAGGCTGGTCTTACTAGGTATTTTGGGGTTCCTGGTTATTCGGGGTTTTTTTTCTTAAATTGGTTCTTGTATTTAATTTTTTTTGTCACAAAATGTCATTGTCTTTATTTACTTTTTCATGTGGTCTTTGCAACAGATAAAAATAGTAAACTCCAGTTATCTCAGATTTGCCTGGCTAATCTTGTTATAAAGAGAAGCTTAGATCCCAGGGTTGTTGAACATATGGCCTAACTCTTGCCTGTGGCTGGTCTGGCTTCATAGGCCATAATTTTGTCTCTGTTCTGTTTGTTATAAATGTCAGGATCAGGACCACAGGCTGTACAGTTAGTTTACCAGCTTTGTTTTTATAAATGTGTTTGTTTTTTCAGTTGTGGTAGAGTATTGAGATGGCTTAAAGTTTGACGACTTCGTTGCCTCTCCCTTACCTGAGGCAGGAGCAGCCTTTTAAGGGAACAGAATCTAAATAAACTTCCTAGTTTCTGTTTGGAATACATGTGAGAAGATTCAAACTGTAATATTTCTGTATACTATGGTCTTTGCTCTCTTCTGTTCATGAAGAGGTGGCATTGGGTAAATGAATGTAAATGTGCTAATTATTTTTGTACTGTCCTTACTTTAAGTGAAATTATTTGTGTTCAAAATTCTGTCATCTTTCTCAGTTTTGTTTGAAAATACCTATGCAAACTGTCCAGCTTTACCAGCCTGTTATCCTTCAGTTAATGATTGCTGTCAATCAGTAAGAAATCTCAATGTAATAAAATGCCAGCTTAATTCTTTTTTCTGATTCACTTACCTTGTGAGTTTGCTTCCACCTGCTTTATCTTTAAATACCCATTATGCAAATAGATACTTTTTGTGGAGAATAAGATGTGGGGAAGGCTGGCTTTTTCTCACTATTCCAAAGAGTCAGCATAACTACAGGTGTTCGTCATGATGGTTAGAAAAGCTGGAAGATTGACACTGGTGTATTTCTAATCACAACTCTGATATAATTGCTATCTCTGAAGCAAGTACAATGAAGGAAGAATCTAGTGAGGTATCTCAGCACTCATAAGCAATTGTACAGTTTGAATAAACTGTTCAAATGCCAGAAAATAGTTTGAACACTTAGAGTGCATTTGAGTGTGACTCCCAAGTGTTAAAGGGTGAACAGGACTTCTTAGTGGTTTTCCCCTGTGCCTGCTGCTTGTTTTCCTACTGCCAGTCTTGGATTAATTGTACTCCTGGTAAAATTCAGGTGTGTAGTTCACACTGCTACTGAGAGAGCTCTATTATGGGAGATTTTGAGTTGTCTTTAGCTACTTAATTTACTACTGTCTTTAGCTTAAATCAGTTTCAGAATTTTTCCCACCCAGTGCTTCTGTTAAAGGGTGGAATGAAACAGAAAACAATTTTTATCCTCAAAAGCATCTCCATCCAAGTTATAGAAGCTTTTGGGCAGGTTTTTTCCCATGCAGATCTGAAGTTTGAAATTCCTTTCACATGAAAATATAGTTTCAGTCTGAGAAAGTTCTTTGGCTCAATGGTATTTAAAACCTGGGTAGATTGTCTTCTCCAGAGTCTTCTATGTTAGAATTTGATTATATGCTTTATTTCTCATAACATTTTATTCTGTCATAAATATAAAGTTTGCTTGTACCTGATGGGCCATGACTTAATTGGTTGCATTAAAAAAAAAAGTCCTGCGTGCACACATACTCTGTATACTTGAAGCTCCACTTATTAAACACATTGTATTGGCTTTGTCATCTGCTTACCAAAACAAGTAGCAAATCCCAGCCCTTGCTGCTTTGGCTTTTATAAAACAACTAAATAGAGTTCTAGTTTCTCTATTATTTTTATGATAACAGTAGTCTTCAGAATTAGCAACGTCTTGAAATTTGGCCTCATTTTGAATAAAATTTTGGTCTCTTTGAGGTTCTCTCAACTCAAATTTTTCTTTGTGAAATTTTCTGCCATCACAAGCTTGTGATACTTCTGTTTCCAGAAGAACAGAGAAAATTGGATTCTTAAAACACTGCATGTACAGACATGTGACTTGTTCAACCACAAGATGCTGGTGAATAACACCTTCAGCTGGAAAAGTCGTCTTGTAAATGTGTTTCAGAATGTAATGGTTTTCTCTGGTGAGTCTTGTTTAACTGGCTGAAATTTTTGAGGTTTGTCCTTCATATGCTGAGAAATCTGCCTGCGTTTACAAGCACAACCTGTCTGTTAAAAGGGGCTTGCCCGGTACATTTGTACTAGAAGTGACTTGTCATGCCTTTTTCAAGAGCGTTTACTTTTGTGGTGGTGTTTGAGTTCATCCTTCGTTAGCCTAAAGTAATTCAGTGCTTTTTTGTATTTATCTTTCATGAGGAAAAAGTCTAATTTCTACCTGACTACCACCACCATTTCAATGCTCTTAATTTCTGTATGGTGCATGTGTTAAGTTTTACAAAACTGAAACTGTGAGAACTTGAGATTGGTACAAGGCTCTTAATTCTTTGGTGCTTTGTGTGCCACATTCTTACAAAGCAAAATCCCTTTTTGGTCATATTCAGAGACAAGGTGAGATGCCAAATAAGCCAGTGCAACTGTTATTACAGTCATTGGAGCACTGAAGTATTATATCTGCCTGGTTGCTTCTGTTATTTAATAATATTAACCAGTGAGAGAGATTAGCTGACTCTAAGATACTTGCCTTGTATGTATGTTTTGGGTGGTGGGTTAATTTTCTTAGCTCTTCAAGGAATACAGAAATGACCACCACTGCTCCTGTAGTGGTCAGGAATGCAAACCTTTATGAAATCTTTACCAAATATAGTGAAGTTTATAGAGGTATGAAGTTACGCCATCGTCTTTCTTAAAAGGAAAGTGTTTCTATCATCTGCTTGCAGTGTCCTGGCTATGTTTACAGAGACTGCTGTAAATTGGAAGGAGGTGAGGAGGATGAATGATGAATTGTTCCAAAATTAATTCAGAAAAATTGGCTTACATTAGCACAAAGATACTTTTTGGCAATTCTTTCCAGCTAAGCAGCTTTATGAAAGTCTGCATCTGCATTTTTCTTTGGTACTTCTAAACTCCTTCAAGTTTCCTGTAGAAATTCTTAGTTGAAGTGGTTTGGTGCTCAGATGTAACAATCTGGGTCAAATGATATGGCCTGAGATATTCTAAAAGTGGATGTAAACAAGTCAGAAAATTTATGGCAAGTGGCAAGAACATGCCAAGTGTGTACTTGAACAGCAAAGCTCTGCGTGCATGGAAATTTAATGTAAAAGTTCCCTTTGTAAATCTGTGCAAATTGGCTTTCACTGACTGCAGTATCCTAATTTCTGGTAGGCCTTCCCTTTGGTTTTTTGCTCAGACCTCCACTGTCAATTGACAGAGCATCTGCAGCTGTACAGAATGCACTGGCTCATTTAATTGTCAGCTTTGCTCCAGTGAGAATGATCTGCTGCATGCCCCAAAATGGTCATAGCAGCTCTCAGATTGCTCCTGAGACAGAGGGCTTCATTCAGACTTCCAGCAGGCCTGGGACCTCGGGGCTTGCCTACGCAGTAAAACAACTGTGGCGTGTAGAGGCAAACCCTGGGCTAGTTTCAATTAGCATTGGTAACAGCAGCAGTAAAGACACAGCAGCACAGGTTCAGCAGGTGTGAAGTGAGGGGGCAGCCTACTGTGATAGCAGACATGTATTTTGATTGAAAACATACCCTGAAAAGTCAGGTTGGTCCATCTTTATTGTTATTGTTACGGTGCTGGGGAAACTGCAGGCTGGTTTTGGTTGGCTGACCTGAGCCATGGATGCATCCTTCAGCCATGTCTGGGAACTGTTGTGTTTCCAGAATACCTGCACACAAGGAAGGTTCTTAACCACAGAATGGTTTGGGTTGGAAGAAACCTTAAAAATCATCTAGTTCCAGCATGCCTGCTGTGGGGAGGGACACCTACCACTAGACCAGGTTGGTCAGAGCCCCTTCCAACCTGGCCTTGAACGCTTCCAGGGATGGAGCGTCCACAGCTTCTCTGGACAACCTATTCCAGTCCCTCACCACCTTCACAGAAAATATTTTTTTTTCTAGTATCTAACCTAAATTTCCCCTCTTTCAGCTTGAAAATACTAAGTTCCTGTAGGTGAAGGCAGGAAAGTAATCCTGCGTGGCATTTCTTGGGTGTGGACTTTCTCTTTGATCCTGTTCCATGACAGCTCATGGGTAAGTGTTAGGGTATATGACAAGGTATATATCAGGGTTTGAAATAAAGCAAAGCTGGAACTAAGGTGCTATTTAGTAGTGTTAAAATTTGCACTGCTTTTGGTGTAGGTCATCTCCCTGTCTCTGGGACTTCTATGGATACAGCAGATGTCTGAGACCTGGGAAAGTTGTTCTTTCTGCTTTCTCAAGGGGCTTCGTGCGTGTGAATGAGACTTCTCTTCATTGCCCTGTTTTGCAATCAGCACCCATTTTTTACAACACTGTAGTTTAAACAAGAGACAGCCAGTGTTTTCACTGCTGTGATGGGAATGCAGGAACAATGGGATACACACCCTCTCCTCATGTTTTTGCTGGTGCCCATAGCCAGAGCAGGGCTGTGCAGTCCTTCACATGACCACAGATGTGGGGACATGGGAGAAGACAGGATGTTAGCATGGCATCACCAGCAGTCCTGATCATGCTTCACCACTGATGGCAAGGAGGAGAATGAAATATGGGCTTTGTTTCAGGTGTGGGGGCCCTTCTTCTTCCCATTGCCTTGTGGCCCCGAAGGACACAATTCCTGCCTTTTTTGTCCTCAAAATTCCCCCAACTCAGCTGTTAACCACTTTCCTTCCCACAGGGATGGACTCCCATCTTTCTAGACCAACCAGTTTTGGAAAATTGTCCCTTTACATACCTCGGCAAAAATAGAGGGAGGTGGGGGCAATCTACTCTAGAGAGCAGGAAAAGCAATTTTCAAGGTCCTTCCAAGTCTCTGAAAGGGAAAATATCCCAGTTTTCACAGGCAGTAATTTCAAGACTTGTCCTGGAAGACCATTTTTGCTTTCAAATTTGCATTTTGTTTCCACAGTTTTGCTATTCTTCCTTCTAGTGTAAAGTGTCCTTTTGCTGTTAGAGAGGGTAGGTCAAGTGTGATACATTTGGACACTTAGAGCTGTTCTGTGCCTCTGATTCAGCTGTTGTAACTTCTACCTGTGTGGAATTAAACCCCTGTTTACCTGTGGAGGAAAAAAATGTTCAGAGCTGTACAGCTACTTTGATTTCTGCTTTTTAAACTCAATCTAATTGATGCTTAATAAATTGGCATGGGAAGACTAGAAGGATCCTAGGAAATTAATGGTAGCAAACTATGTGTCATGGCTACAAATGGTTTCTGTTTGGGGTGGGAAATGGTTTTTAATTATCTTCTATAGAGACTGTAGAGAGATGGATGGAACAATTGTTCAAATGAAGTTATTTCCATGAGCTCACAGGCAATGAGCCTTGCTTATCCAACCATGTAAAACAAAGAAAACTCAGGCAATTAATTTAATGAGAGTACTTGGGACATGATATCATTCTGAATGGACGAGCCTGAGAAAACAGCTATTTTGAATCACAGCAGGATAAGCATACAAAACAGTATCCCTGTGCAACAAAAGCCCTCTTAGCTGGGTGCCAAAAATTGGCGTTAGAGCCATGGGTATTTGCCCAAACCTCGACTTCTGGGATAAGCAAATTCCTTTTTAAATACTCACAGTAGTGGCAAGTAAAACTTATGTGTGACTTGAATTGCTGGTGCTTGTGAGAGAGAAGGTGTCATTTCATACAGGCAAGTGAAGTATGTTCTTGGGACAAGTCATTACTAGATGTTGATCCACTACCTTGGCTACCATGAAATAGATATATCTTTTCTTTCTGGCATAGGACAAGAATATAAACCACTTTTCTTTCCAGTAAGCTTTTTTGTAGAATCTTACAATAACAGCTGGTGAAACAGCTTCTTTTCTGCAAACCCCAGGTAGGGGGCTCTTACAGTTGGCAAGAGAAAGATGCACTATGAGTAGCAGTATCTAAAGTACCTTTTTTTTTTTTTTTTTTTTTTTTTTTTAGGAATTCTGTTCAGGTTCTGCTTGCAATAAGGGCTGTCCCTGGTTTAACTTTTCTCTCCTTTCAAGCTTCAGGATTTTTAAAGCCCTTTATTTTTTCTCCTCCTGTTTCTTGCACTTCCCACTGTTTTCAGTTCTGCAGTTTACTGTTTAATTAGCCTTAAATAAAAATAACAGTTGGGTGGTTGTGGGTTTCTTGTTTTCTTTAATGAAAGAGCAAACCAATGAACCAGCCATACAGAGCAGTTCTGGAACACAAATCCTCATACCAACAGCTGCCATCTCACACAAAGTTAATATAGATATTAAAAACATCATTATTCCTCCCGTAGCTCCTGGTTGAACTACAGCCAAAGTTCATGCTGCTTTTGGCTGGTCCAGGTTTTGTTGCTTTTGTCACAAAGAGGAGTGGAGACAGGAGCAGGGCAGCCCTGGGTCTCTATGTGCCCCAGATGGTGACAGCGAGGAGCAGAGGCACCACACGGCCGCTGTGTGTCGGGGTGCGCGGTGGCCGGGCACCTCGTGGGGCAGGTGCAGGTGACACTGCGGTGTCGGTCACAACAGGGAACACTCGAGTGCTGCGCTCTCAGCCCCACGCCGGCCCATCCGTGCCCAGCTCGCTGGTGAGCTCAGCCGGCCTCCATCGCTGTGTGCGGAGAGGGCGGCGTGCGGGGCACAGACAAGAGATACAGGGAGCTCCTGGAGCAGGTAACTTAACCAAGGGTCTGGAGAATCTCTCTTACCAGGAATGCCTGAGGGAGTTGGGTCTGTTCAGCCTCCAGAAGGNGGCGGCGGGGCGGCTCCTTCTTTGGCCATGAGCGAGGTGCCGGCATTCGGCCGCCGCCGCCGCCTGCGGGACGCGGGGAGGGAGCGGCCGCAGCGAGGTTCCGCCTGAGAGGGGACCTCATCAGTGTGACTACGTACCTAAAGGATGGGTGTCAAGAAGATGGACCAGCCTCTTCTCCGTGGTGCCAAGTAATAGGACAAGAGACAATGGGCAAAAACTGATGCGCAGGAAGTTCCACCTGAATACGAAGAACAACTTTACTGTCGAGATGATCGAGCACGGGAACACATTGCCCAGAGAGGTTGTGGAGTCTCCCTCACTCGAGAGGGGGCAGGGAGGTTGGACCAGATGACCCAGCGCGGTCCCTCCCAACCTGGCCCGTCCGGTGATTCTGGTGCCCCCCGGCCGAGGCGAGGCGGCCCCGCCGCGCTGCGTGAGGCGGC
>VZSE01015381.1:7588-35449 GCA_013398275.1 Promerops cafer | reverse complement strand
GGGGTGGCCGCGGGGGCCGGCGGCGGGGCGGCTCCTTCTTTGGCCATGAGCGAGGTGCCGGCATTCGGCCGCCGCCGCCGCCTGCGGGACGCGGGGAGGGAGCGGCCGCAGCGAGGTTCCGCCGGCGGCAGCGGCGGGTGGGATGGCCCAGGCCAGGATCAGCGCCAAGGCCAGCGAGGGGGCGCAGCAGCAGCCGCAGCAGCAGCAGCAGTCGGGCGGACAGCTCCGGGGCCGCTTCTACCGCTCCACCTCCATGGCCGACCGCTCCAGCCGCCTGCTCGAGAACCTGGACCAGCTGGAGCTCAGGTGGGGCCCGGGGCCGGGGAGCCGTCTGGCCCCGAGCCGGCGGTGGGCGCGGAGCCCTCTCCCGGCTGGGGGGCGGGGGAGGCCCGTGTGCGGCGTCTTGAGGGGACCGAGCGAAAAAGGGTTCTCCTCATGGGGGGCAAAGTTTGAAAACGGGGGCTGCTGCTCTGAGGGGAGCTAGCGTGGCCTGGAAATACACGAGAATAGGAATATATATTCGAATGTATGAAAGTAGACGTTTTTCAGAGAGAGCGCGAAGGGCTCCTTCGGGTTTGTTACCCTTCAGGGTGTGGGGGGCCTTTAGCAGAGGGGGATGTGCGGTGCGGGCTGTGACACGGCGGCTGCGAGCCCGCCGTGCACCGTGTCTGTCGTCCCACCCTGTCGCCCCTACCCCGCATCTGCGGGCAGGTGTTTTATAAGATGATGCAGGAAATCCGAGGATAAAACGGGGTGTCATTCGGGCTCTCGGCTTTCTCTCTGACAAGCCTTTAAGCTGCAGTGCTGAATGCTGGCGTGTGAGTCTTCTTGTCTTCTAAACCTCCCTTTGCACTTACTGGTTCAGCTATGGATGTTCTTGTGTTTGTGTCCACCTCCTCTCTGAGGTATATTAAAACGTCTCACTATAAAACGTGAACAGCATTGCATTCTGCAGCTGAGGTGTGTTTTTCCAAAGTTATTGTAAATGCTATGTGATTTTCATCGTTGTGCCAAGACATGTCCTGACTTTTTCTGCTACTTGACGTTCCCTAAATAATACCATTTGACTTTTTTCCCAGTTTGGCCTCATGAGAGATGATACCTTGCCTTTAATCATCTTCCCTGTCCTCTGAGCTCTGCTAAATTACATAGTGTCCTTTCTGAGGTGGATGGATGTGCAGGATGCCACTGATTCACCTCCTCTGGTACTGTTTCAACACACCCTTTCCTTCATTACAGCTGCATATTGATCAGCAGCTTTCACAGAACCACCCAGAATGCTTCTAGGACTTTCCTGTAATTAAAAGAGCTCTGTGAGATGCAGGAGTTTTATTTCCCCTTTCTGCCTGCATTACTTTGCATTATTCAGGAGTGGACTCCATGTGCTGTTATATTAGCCTTTCACTTAGCTTGATTAAATCTCCTTGAAGTCCTTTGCAGACTTCTCTGAATTTGACTAAACAAAATCACTGTCTGCAAACAAGTCTCACTGCTTACATCCAGGTCTAAGCGTATGATAAATATATAATCCAAAAATTAGCATGAGAATATGCAAAAATGTGTTCTAGATTTGCTGAGTGACTCTGAAACAAAGCAGACAGTTTGGTTAGCCAGCAATTAAACCCTCAATTAAACTTCCCAGTTTGCTGTGGTTCTTTCAGACAGCCATAATTTTAAATGTGGAATAGTCATGAGGAAAAAAAATTCTAATTTGATAAAAGTCACTCAAGTCTTACTTTTTTTTCTATTCACAACTAATCAACATGCTTCATTTCAAATTTATTTGAATGACAGGAGGAAAAACTTCCAAACTGTCTCCTTCTCCAGCTTGTTTGGTTTTGCTATAGACCCTCAAGATGTTGCTTGTAAATATAATAAGTGAAAATTTGTCAAACTGAACTACAGCCTTTAATTAAAACCCTCAACAATCCTCAGTTCTCAAGTTGCTTAAGGTCAACTGAACTCTGAAGCAAGCTTCATCCCTTTGGAAATCACAGGATGACAGAATGGTTTGGGATAGGAGGGACCTTAAAGGTCACATAGTTCCAACCCCCTTTCAGTAGACCAGGTGGCTCAAAGCCCCATCCAACCTGGCCTTTAACACCTCCAAGGACGGAGAGTCCACAGCCTCTCTGGACAACCTGTTCCAGTGTCTCACCATCCTCATAGTGAAGAATTTCTTCCTAATACCTAATCTAAGTCTACCTTATTTCAGTTTAAAGCCATTGTAAAATGCTTCAGTTTGAGCAGCCTTCCTTTTCCTCCCTTTCTTTCCACTGTGAGAGCTTATTTTCCAACAGTAATGGAGTATTTTTGTACCTCCCTGATAGGTGTTTGCAGAGGGGCTTTTTTTTTGTATGGAAAGTGAGCAGGGCAGGGGAATTAATTTGGGAGTGAGTGCCCGAGGCAGAGGTGGCGAGGGGGGCAGGTGGCACGTTTGCCCCTTGTAAGGGCTTGGACCTTCGTGTTGCCGTGACTGCCAAGATATCTCAGGAGCAGCTGGAAGCAAGACCAGAGGCTCAGGCTCTGTTTATGAGTCACCGTGTTCTGGTGGTTGTGTTAAGTGAAAACACAGTTTTAGGTGTGATGATACACAAGCTAAGTCAGACTTTTGCTGGGTATTTTTTATCTTCATGTTTTGTACTTTCTTATCTCGTTCTTTGGATCAACCATGTTCCCCCACCATTCATTTCGGTGTTCACTGCTCACCTGGAAGTGGACACTCAGCTGAAGGAGCTGAGGATGCCAGGGTGAAACCCCCTGATTTGTCTCCCTCCACTGTGCCTGATTAGCTCAATTTCAGGAAAAAAACTGCTCCATCCTAAGATGTTTCTTATTTCCCTTGAAAACTTATCTGAACCTCCAGCACGTGGCCTTTAATAGTGGGCTGTTTAAGTCAGTCAGTAGTTTAAAGGACAGAGTTATTGCAGCTGTCCTAAGAAAGCAGGTGTCAAGTTTCTCATCTGGAAACAAAAGCACAGCCTGGTCCACCTGTTTCTCAGGGGAATGCTCTGCTCATGTAAATGGTATGTAGCAAAAAAAGGCATTGCTCAGCTAATTGCTCATAAACAGGGAAAATCAGCAGTAAGGAATGTCTTTTTTGGTGTTAGGTAATAGATGGAGTATTTAGTTGATGTTCAAAGCAATAAATACAATCCAAGTAAAAATATGATCAGAGGTTTTCATCTCTGATGAAAAAAGACCATACTGCTGCATCAAAATAACTGATAACTGGGCAAAAATATGAGTGTTTTCTGTTCTTTTTTCTTTGCCTTTTATTCTTTGGTTGGTTGTTTTTTTGAGACTTGGATTGTGTTTCCACCCCTTCCCACATCAGTCACCTCTGTCAGAGGTTTAAATCATCCAACTGGTTTTTTTTTTGGGTCCTCCACACAAGGAAAGGAAAGACTTACAGAAACCTGTGAAATTAAGAAACCATTAGTTAGGAAAGAAGTTATGAGAACTGACAGCATGGTGTGATCCTGACACATTATTTTCTTGAAGTTGGTGTGACTGGTATACATTATTTCTGTTGGTTTTTTTCCCTCACTAAAGCGCTGTTCTGAAATGACCCTGTCCCATTGTTGTGTGGCACTCTATATTGCAGTTTAGAAAATGGTAAAAATAATTCTGAAGAAGCATTTATTGCAAATAAAATAGTTCTTAAGATTTGGTTATATTACCTTCAGTAAATTAATGTAAATCAAAGCTCTAGTTGGTGAACTGTATTTTTCTTTTTTTGCAGTATGCAACATTAATTCTCACAGTTTGGCTTTTAGGTCCTACCTCCCATACCAAGCTGGCCTTTGGAAGCAGTGATATTTTAGGCACTCTCTTTAGAACTGTACCAATTCAGGATACATCTCTGCAATGCAGATTTTCCACATTCTTCTTAGGACCTAGCAAAGCCTGTGGAAATCATGATCTATCTACTGAAGGCAGAACTTCAGTTTTTACATCAGTACAATGATATACAGAATCTGATTTAAAAACACTATCAAAATTGGAAGTCTGCACTTCAGAATTTTAATTTACAACTTGCCAGGGACCACAATGCATTTTTTAAATTGTGAAATTACTAGGTTTTTTTAAAAAGGCATGGCAAGGCATTTTGAAAATATTACTAGACTTCCTAAATTATAAAGTGGAGACATCTGAAGTATGAAATGACTCCACCTGCCTCATTGCTCTTACTAACCAGTCCAAAATAATAATTAAAAGTATTTGCTCTTGGCATGAATTTGCATTGCATTAACTTTTCCCACTCCTCCTCAGAAAAAACATTAAAGGCAAGGCCTGAAGCCTCTGCTTTCACTGGCTAAATCAGGCTAAATATTTTGTAAAACAGCATCATTTCTTGAGCAGGCTGCATGTGAAGAGTGACTGTCCTCAAATGCTCCTGTTCTTCTGCTTTCACCCTCTTTTCTCTCACTGCTGTTTTCCTGAAGTTACCTGCCTTCAGCCAGCCTGTGAGGAAGGAGCAGCAGCTCCGTTCCTGTCTCAGGAGATGTGCCCTCATCTGCAGGGACAGCAACGAGCCACTGCTGTCTCAGGGCAGCGCCCAGAAATGCTGAAGAGTGTACAGCACCTAAGAGACTTTACAATGTTTTGGTTTGTTTCCCCTTTTCTGGCCAGGTTTCATAAACATTTCAGGTCAGATGGATGGATTCTCGTGATGCAGCTAGACCTCCTGAGCTGTGCATTGCAAGCATCTCAAACCATCAGCCAGGTTCACATGATACTCTTGCTCTTCTGTGTAGCCTGTGAACGCAGAGTTGACTCTTTTGGCGCAACTCTTGCAGCCAGTTCCACCCTGGAAAGTCCTCTGCAAGCCCCTACACTCAAGTCTCAGAGAAAAGCCAAGGGAGTGGGATATTTCCCTCTTTTGCATCAGGTCTTCAAAGTGTTGCATTAGAGTTCTCCAGTGTTCTTTTCATATTATTCAGCTGAATGCAAAAGCCCTCTCTTTAAAACTGTGGTGGGGAACAAGACATGAATTAAGAAACTGGACTCAGATTTCTCATGCGGTATTTTCACATTGCCCATGGTGAGCTGAGTCTGTACTTTATGCCACAAGGAGGGCGGGCTATGGGCACAGAACCACACACCTTACCAAGACCCAATAGGGACAGCAGTTCCTGATGGACTTTCCCCTTGTCCTCACTGCATTACATGTGAGTTTCAGCACAGTAACGGGACTGGAGTAGGGGTCTGGTTTCAGGAGGGACAGTTTTTCATCAGAGTTGGCTTCTCTGCAAGCCCAGAAATAGGAGCTGCTCCCACAGAAGCTTCCTCCCTGTGTGAGTCACAGTGAGCATCATTCCATGGAAAGCACCAGTGACAGTGGGAGCAGGCAGTCCAGCATCTTCTCCCAGTGACCAAGGCACACCACTTGTGTCGGGGAAACGCTTGTCATGTTAATAAAAGTGTGAGCTTTGTCCCACTCACAGGGTTTTCTCCTTTGTGAAAGGGATTGTTTGGCACGTTGCAGTTTTCTGGAGTGTTTGTTGCTTTGCAGGTGGATTCTATGGGTTCTGCTGGCCTGGCGGTGGCACAGGGAGCTGGGGCCCCTTGCTGCCTCCATTTCTGCAGCTGCCACCCTCACTGCCAAGTTCCCTGATGGGGACTCGGTCCCTTTCTCTCCTAGTGAGGCAGCTGATAAGAATTGCCAGTTGGCTACAGGACTTCTGCTATGGGGCTGTAGTGCCATCAGGCTCTGCATGTCCAGATTAACCATGGAGTAGGATAGAACATCACTGGCAGTAAAATAAAAGACTTAAGTCTGATTGAATTGCTGTAGTTTTTGTTTGCCCCTCCATTTGTTTGGTTTTTTTAAATTATACTGAGTCTTGAAAAGTGAAGTTAAGATAGAGAAGGTCATGAAGTGAGAGTCTGTCACATGGATAACTAAGAACTGACTGTACTTACTCTAAGCCGCAGTTTAAAACAAGAATTCTTTGCAGCTGTATAGGTGAACAGCTATTTTATTATTTAAACATTTTGTTTGGTTCGACCATGTACAGGGTAGAGGCTTTCCGTGATGCAGCATCTGCTATGGAGCAAGAGAAAGAAATTCTGCTTGAAATGATCCACAATATACAGAACAGCCAGGATATGAGGCACATCAGTGAAGGTGAGAAGCTGCTTTCCTGTACCCTTCAACTGACCCAAAGTCTAATCTTTTAGGGAGCAGCTCTGTGTGAGCAGCTCTCTTTGCTGCTGGTAAAAGTGCAGCATTGGAGCCAGCTGAGGTTGTTGAAGTGTCACCCATTATCCTGAGATCTCCTCTTCCTGACTAAATTCATGCTGTTGGGGTGGATGGACTACCATGAATGTCACTATTGTTTATGTGAAAGCCTATACTCAGTTCACTGATACATCTTCAAAATCAAGATTAACATCACTGTGCTGGGGGAGAGACATTGATGATGGTGATGATGATGATAATAATATAGTTGAAAATTATTTTGACTACTGGACAGGCATGAGTGTTACAAAGTGTACAGCCTGTAAGAACCTGGTGATTAAGATCATTGTCGTAGTTGTGTGATTCATGGCTTTAAATATATTCCCTAAACCTGATTATTAGGTGCTTTAAACTGCTGGTTTATTGGCGCTTCAAGAGCCTACGTATCAAGTGTGTTGTGTTCATATTGTTGAAAAGCAGCTATACTTTCAGAAAATAGAAAACCAGTTTTTTCATGGCCTCTTATTATATCTAGTTTTCTCTTTATGGCCTTCTGGTATTGTCTAAATCTCTCCCTCAGAATGGCACAGAAGTCCTTAATGAGCCACTTCTGGTACTGAATGTTTCCTCATAATACTGTATGTTTTGCTTTAAAGTGACACAGCAAGCATTGTGTCAGCAGTGAAAAAACATTGCTTACAATTTTAATAGAGTTTAATGCCTCATTTCAAATCAGATACCGGCTTCTATGAAATGAGTATGACTTGGGCAAATGCAAAAAGCTCATTTCTGGCTTCTGGAAATCTTGTTGATTGTCACCTACTTAAAAAAAAAAGTTGTTTACTGCTAAATCATAGCAGTTTGAGTGTTTTGATGATGCTATTTGCGCAGGAAAGTATTTGCCTGTAACTAAGAATATTTTCTTGTTTTCAACTGAGGTGAGAGAGAAGAACTTAATTTGACTGCTAATCGCCTGATGGGCCGAACCCTCACTGTGGAGGTTTCCGTGGAAACCATCCGCAACGCGCAGCAGCAGGAATCCCTACTGCACGCCACCAAGATGATTGATGAGATCGTCAATAAACTCCTCGATGATTTGGAAGACGCCAAAATGCGCTTAATGTCCCTTTACGGTGCGTGCACGTCCGACGTGCCAGCAGGACCCATCGATCAGAAATTTCAGTCTGTGGTCATCGGATGTGCCATTGAGGACCAGAAGAAAATCAAAAGGCGCCTAGAGACTCTGCTCAGAAACTTGGAAAATTCTGAAAAGTCCATCACATTGCTGGAGCATCAGAAATCCTCTGTTCGGCAGCCTTGCAACAGCAAACAGGATTAACGTATCCTCCTGGCTACTTCTGGCAAACCACAGGATGAGCAAGTGCCCATAAAAAGCCCACAGAAGCCAAGAAAAGAGTTCTCTGTACAAGCACACACGTATATACACATCCACACGCACCAAAGTATCTTTGATTGTGAGGTGCAAGCATTTAATGGGTTTTGGTAGCACTGGCATTTTCTTTTGGCAATAAGGAATGCTATCAGTTGTTCTGTAGATTCGATACTGCTCTGTTGCAAATTGTAATTGTGCTTCTGCTGAACTGACAGAAACTGAAAATCTAGCCTTTCCTCCATTCTCCTGGGTTTTTTTTAAACTGAAGTTGTTTTGCCCTATCATGAGATTTCAGCTTTTCTCTGCTCTATACGTAGTGTGTGAACCAGACTTTTGGGGACAAAAGACAAATCATGGCAATAAATCAAAACAATAAACCGTTTATGGTATTTTCATAAACAACACAGTGTCCTACTCATTACCATTTGTAATTTTGCACTTTTTGAATATTTTGGATAAACTGATCACAATACTTTTCTAGACATAGACAGCTACCTCCAGTATGTAACTGAGGAAGTGAAAAGCAACACATGTATCCCAGGGATCACCAGCCAGGCTAGAAATGACCTGACTCTCAAAATCCCCCCTCCATGCCTGGTGAACCATTCTGCTCCCACAAGCTCATTGGAGCTTTGAGATTGCTGTGTGTTTCTTTTTAAAAGATAATAGAAAGTGGAATTGTACATCAGCTACTACTCCACCTTTATATCATCAGTGAAGGCATAGAGCAAAACATTTTGACTTCTCACCTGGCAAACACTGTATTTGTGTCTTGTGTAGGATAGTACTTTGTACATCCCACATTACTCACCTCTTTGTGTGAGTGGTTTTTGGTTTGTTTTTTATCTTCCACCCTCTTCCTCGAAGTAACTGCTGCACATCATCACTGACCTCTGTGGCTGTGGGTCAAAAGTTGCAGATTTTAGGGTGCACCTGGAATTTTGTAACCCCCTGTAGCCTGACCAGTCTTGCATTACTTCACGCAAGGGTGGCAGTGCCCTGAGGCGAGCAGGGGGCTCTGTGGCTCAGCCACCAGCGTGCTGGACCTGGCTCGGGTCAAAGCTCAGCTGGAGGGAGCCCAAAGGGTCTGAGTGATGCCACCAACCACAGCTGCCTTGGTGGCAGTGCCTAGGTGTTACAGTTGGAGTGTCACACCTGGATGCTCTGAGGGCACCAGCCCACGGTGACAGCCCTGCACATCAGGCTTCTGCACAACCAACAGTCAGGAGCCCCGTGGTTTTAAATGCCTTGGATGGGCTCAGGTGCTCTGCAGGAAAACTCAAGAGCTGCGCTTCTTGGAAACCTCAGCTGCTATGAGGTCACTGTCACTGCATTTAATTTGCAAAAATTGCACTTCAGGTGGGTGCTTCAAATGCAGTCAAAGTTTCAGCTTTGAGATTGTGAGAAGTTTCTAAGAGTTGGTGACATTAATTCTGTAATTTCACTTTAAAAAATCTTGCAGCCATTCAACAGTATTAAAACCCTTCATAGTAATACGTGGCCTGGGTTGTTTTTAGAACTGATGCTGTGCAACACTTAAGTTGAACACAGCTTCTTGTTGCTTAGAGTATTCCTTCAATATTTGGGTTTTTAGGGCTATTATAAGGTTATTCAGGCAAAAAGGTTTTTTGTTTTCTTTCTTAGATCCTCTTCATTGTACTGATACCTAAAAGAATTTTTATTTTTTATAGCACTTGTGCTATCACAGAATTGCAGAACAGGTGGGTTACAGGGACCAATGAAGGTCATCTAGTCCAATGCCTCTGCAGTGAGCCTAAAAGACTGCCAATTAATGTTTATCAGGGTGTTGAGCAAACACATTGATTTTCTGTGTTCAAAACTGCATGCAAGAGGAAGCAGGAGTATGTTACTTCTGATATTCTTCAGATACCTGGGTAAAGAGGCAGACACAAATGCTGATTTGTGTTTTACTAAAAAAAGAAAAAATACCAAAACAATGCAAAACCCCCAACCAACAATCACTAGTGACTATTTACCTGTTTATTTTCAGAAAATGTACCAGGCATCTTTGATATATTAATAATACTTTAATGCCACTTCCAATGTCTACAATCTTAGACTTAAACTTTGCCACTGTATTGGCCAGACCAATCATGAAAAGCAAAATGACCAGAAAGAGCAGAAAAGAATCCCTATTTTGTATTTCATGGTAAAGAAATGGTAAGCACATGGTAAAGAAATCAGAGGCAAGAGCTAAGAAACACCATTTCTATTTGACTGGGGCATCCACACTTGTTCCTTTGAGTGCTCTCATGTGCTGCCTTGGATCCCAGCTGTTGGCAACACACACAAGAATCAAGCACACGTTTCTCAATCAGATTGAGGTTGCACAGCTTGTAATTACAGCAATTTTTGAAATTTAATATACTATTTAATATAAACACAGAAGTAGTGACTTATATCAGACCCAACAATAAGTAAACAAACTTAAGTAAGTTTTAAGTTGCGTGATGCAAGTAGTGTCACTTACAAGAGAACAGCAGAATTAATTTGGAGGGATTTGACAGAACAGCATACATAAAAGATACTCAGTTTTAAACACTGATTCTTCTGCTTGAGGATTTATGGTATCTTGACTTTTTTTTCTACAAATCTGTTACATTTGCTTGAGATCATGACTGTGATAAAACCAGTTATGTACATTTCCTCTTTTAGCCAGTTACATTTAAGCCACTAGTAACAATGCAACTTAATCCTCACAATGAGAGTGGTGCTTCTCCTGGTCCACAGTAATTTTAATTTTTCTTATCAAAAGAAACTGACAAACTGTTTATCAGTATTATCCTTCTACTAGAAACCTGGGAATGAGCCTAGTTCAGAACTAGGACTCACCTGGCTTTGAGATGACTCATACAGAGCACTTCGACATGGAACATTAGCAGGTTTCTCTTACTCCATTTTAGCACCTTTCATCTTAAATCTAAGCACTGCTGTGTTTTTCATTCTATAATTTTTATTACCTGCTTGGATGCCATATTTAACAGAGAATTATTTTCTTCTCTCAATACTATTTGTATATTAGAAAGAAGATCTGCACAACTTTTGCTTCCTACAAAACACGGTAAAGTCATTTTGATGAATTTGAGCCTGCTGGACCATCCCTGCACTCTGATTTTGGTACAGTTAGTATTCAGGTACTGCAACTTCAACTGAAGGTCTATGACTACACTTAGAAAAGCAGCAGGGGCGCAGGTAGTGTCACTGGCATGGGAGCAGCATGTGTGTTGGCTTGCTGCAGGATGAGCTCCCACAGAGAAGGGCAGATCATTCACCCTGTTGAAACCTGGAGCTCTCAGCCTGAAGGGTGCATGAATAGCTTCAAGTGCAGGCTTGCTGAGTCTTGTGCATGTACCCAACCCAGAGTGCTGCGTGTTCAGCTGCACACTGCTCTTTAGATTATCCCACCTCTACAGCAATGATGCAAAGGAAAACTTCATGTCAGATGTGCTGCAGCCCAATAATGAAGAAAATAAAAAGTTATATTTTACTGAAAAATTAATTATAAAAATTAAACAGGAAATCAGACTGACAGTGTGGTAATTCGGGCATTTTGACTACGAAAGTGTTGCCTTAAACACTGAAAATAAGAAAGCTTCAAAATTGTCTTAAGTGGAATATTTAAATCTTTTTTTAAATTAACCACACACACACAAGCATAAAAATTAGTGTGATCAGTCATACAACTTTGAGATTTGCTATTTCCAGTTGGAAATACATCCCTAGCATTACTGCTCTGCATCTAATGATGCCCCACATACTGGGAGAACACCCATTCACTGAATGGATACAACACAGAAGTGACAAAGCTGTTGTGTCATACTCTTCAGTGAATCCCTATTTCACTAAGGCATTAACAATCACTGAAGGTTCCTGCTAGTGGTAGCTTTATCAGCCAAGGGCAAAGAATTGTGGCAAGATCCAGATAATACAGCCAATGGGCAATTCAAGAGCTATAAAAAGAATATGCAGGAGTGCAATGAATTTTGTGTCTTGTGGCATGAGCATCTCTTGCTCTTAATCCAGGGTACCATGGGCATAGCAGAGCTACATCCTCACCCACCATGCAGTCCCAGGGATGCAAAGAGAAGAGCATTTTTATTACCAGCCCTGCACCTTGTAGGTTTTGCTAACTAAAACATACGATATTTTAATGACTACACTTTGAGTGGAGAATGAAGTAATGTTTGTAATAAAAATTATTCATGAGGGGCAACACAAGTGCTTAAATATTTAGGCATGTCTCTTCTTCCAAAAGGCAAAAGTTAGTGCCACTGAAGAGTGATGTGAATACCTAAGGGTTCCTGCAATATGCAAATCATCTGGTTTACATTTACACACTAACCCCAGTAGAAGAAACAATCAAAATTTTCAAGCAGCGTACATGCAGGGCACTTCCCAGAAAGATGCTAATTTGGGCAGTTTCCATCACAGTCATATTAGAGAACAAGCATTGCAAAGTCTCAACAAAGAAAGATCCACTTTAGATTTAGGATGGGAGTAAAAGGAAAACTCACTGTTACCCAATGCTGCAAGTAACTATTCCTACATTGAAGTATATGCATTACATTTCAGTGTATCTTAAATTTACCAAGTCTGTCAAGTCTCCACCTATGAAATGACTGCTGAGTCATTAAAAACAGTAGTTTATAGTGACATACTTTAAATACAAACAGCCTATATTAATTGTACAGTGTGTTACAGTATAACATAAAATAGTACAAATTGTCATTATACATAAACACTTTTCAGTACGCTGTACAAAGTCAAACAAAGCAAAAAAAGATGTTTCAAACACTTCATGGTTTTGTTTGTTTTTCATGAGAAATGAATAAAGCCCCATGAAACTTGCAGACAAGACAGTGAAATGTAAGAGTTCCCATATTAAAAACAGTTGTCAAAATTCTTCATGCATACACTCTACCCGAAGTTGTTAGGTGGCCCCATGATGTTCAATCATCTTATCCCGAGTACCTTACTTCTTACACTAAGACAGACAGGATTTTACTCCATTTATACATAGAGTGATTAAATGCACTTGTTAAAAAATAGAGGCCTTTATCCAAGAGAAAATGCAGGACACATTACAGTGAAGAACACACGGTTTTGCTGCAATAGCAAAAGGGATGGAGTGCCCTCCTTGCCAGCAACAGGAGATCTCTAACAGCTTGTCAAAGAAACTGCAGTACCCAATAGAAAGTCTAATACAGTAAACATAAAATACAGAGTTCAGAGACCTTTAGTGTTTGTGCATAACTTGCCACTCACTTCTCTCCCTGCAGACAGTGGGAATAAGAATACATTTCAGTTTTCATACTCATTGACTTAGAAACAAAGTCAGTCAAGCTTCCTACATAAATTCACATAGTGAAAAGTCCTTCCTTCAGAAATATACAGGATCACTCAACCAATTTTCATTCTCATACACCATTTATAAAACTATTAAAACTCTGATTTTTTTAAGCAGCAGATTTTGCATTTGTCACTGGCAGACCGGTAGAAATCTTAGAAAGTTAAAATTATATCATACCATACAAAAACATGTAAACAAAATGGATAGTTTTTAAAAGGCATGCATGCTCTTGAAGAGGATTATAAAGTGTTCATTTTTGCTAAATAAAAGGTATCTTGTTTAGCATTTTTTAAAGCACCTTAGTGATTTAGGAGCCTTAGCCCAAATAATCTTGAAGTTAGATTTGGGCTCCTAAACATCTAAATCAGTTCTGTGAAATCACTGATTTTCACTTTGAAAATTTTTTGCCATGTCTCTAATCTTGTAGAATTAATTCCCTTAGCTTTAAATCTGAGACAACATTCAGTAATGTCTCCCTAATATAATCAGCTGCAATTTTTTAGATCCCTGTGACTTAGTTTATGGTATCTATGAAAAAATTTCGAGTAAGATACTTTGTAACACCAGTTTGAAAACTCCTTTTTCATAAGACTACACAGGATACAACAATCAAATTTGAGCAAGAATATGATTATATGTTCCTTCTGAATAGCTATTAGTGTTATTTGTTCAACCTGTTAAGACTGAGAAAAACAAACTTACAAAACATCTGTCGCATAGCATTAGTTAAAAAGGAGCATTTTTGGCACCATACATTTTTAAATCTAAGCTTTTAGGCCCGAAGTATAGCAAGTTAAACATACACAGTGGCAACTTGGAAAGCCTCATCTGAAATGCAACATTTTTAAAGGACAATTGGAAGATGCTATTTGATGATCATTAGCTGATCTCCAAGTAATGTACACATTGGAACCAAGCCTAGATATTCATCCCAAATGAATAGCACTATACCTTAGCACACATATATATAATGCAAGGATCTTGCATCCACAGGACTGCCAGAATCCATATCAATATGGTCAGGCATAAAATGAAGTAGTGTTTTTTTGCTCTTCATTTATCTTGGTAGTGTCCTGACTAACCAATTCTAATATTTTCTTTGAAATTTAGTTGCAAGGTTGCTACATTACCTTGGGCCATAGAGTTACAGTCCGTACCTATATGTGTAAGTAGTATCCTTACATTAAATGTGCTTTGCAATTCAGCAATACCTAGTCCATAGCTCTGTAAGTAATTCCTTGAAAAAGGAAAAGCTCACCTAATCTGTACAAAGTGCACGAGGCAGCCACGGTTCTGTGTGTCGCCACCAGGTGTCTCATGCCACACAACAAACCCAGGGCATCAGCAAATTCAATTAAATCCACCTTCTGTCAAGGAGGCACAAGATTTGCTAAAGCACCAGTAAAAATACCTCTACAGCTGGCTTTATTCTGTATTCAATTGCACAACTTCATCCAATTCTCTGAGTTGCTTTGTTTCCTCCAAAAGTGGTCTAAGGTATACTGCAGTTGCTAAAAGGACTTCTGTTTTTCTTGGTTCTCTGTTTGTTAGGTTTAAGGTTGATGACATCTCCACCATTAAGAGTGCTAGAATTCTGGTTGGAGTGACTTCCACCAGCTGTATTAAAAACACCTACAGAATTCAGACAAAAGAAGTGTTTTTATTTGTTTACTGCTTGCAGCATAATACATTAACACTTTAGACACAACACCTGCTAAGGCATAGTAGAGTACCTCAAATGTATACACTAGTTTTTATATCTATTTTGGGTCAATTTTGCAGCTGAATTGGAAGTAGAGGCAGTTGCAATTACTATCCAGGCAGTATTTAAAGCTGGTATGCATCTGTGTAATTGAAGGGCAGCATATGCACTCATCTGTGTATGTGTATGTTACTAACTGCACAAAGTTGTGGTTAGTCGAGTAACACATGAGAAGAAAAACATGGCAATTTAAAATTCAGAAACTTTGTTGATATAAAGGTAAGCAAAAGGCCTGAATAAAAAGGGAGTGCTTTAAGGAGAATAAATTACCTGACTCAGAAATGCTTTAAAGAAGAACTACAGAAGTTCAGTGTTTTCTTACAGAAGGCAACTTACAAACACCTTCTGATTACATGCCAGATTCTTTCCCCATGAATTTCATAAGTCCACACCGAGATGAGCAGTGCTATGTAATGCTAATCACATTAAAAAAACCCAGCAAGCATCCTTCTTAAATCCTTGCACAATCTGGCTTAAATGAATCTTGTAAAAGGGCACTTGCCAGGCATTAGCATAAATTTTTGTACATCAGTTTGACCATCCTGTAACACTAAAGAGTCACAAAGTTATTTTACAGAAAGAGATGATATCCTAAGATAGGGAGGTAATAATTAGACCCTGATTCACTTTGTATTAATTCCATAAGGAAATAGATGAAACCATAAGCTTTGATGGCATAAAATACTGTTTCTAGGGTTTTTTTTTATTATAGTATACATACCAATCTTGTTACTGCTTGTATGTACTAGTTCTGAATCTTCTGCTGTTTGTTGCTTGAGCTTTTGAAGATATTTATCAGCCAAATACTTAAAAACTGGAAAGTTAAAAAGAAAAAAGGTACATCACAGAATGCTTAAGAATAATCATCATCATCATGCCATTATATCAAAATTCTGCATGGTGGCAAAAGTGCATTTCACACCCCAGGTTTAGCACAGCCTGGTGAGTGATTCTGGGCAAACCTGTGTGCCAGGGCAGAATCCAGGTCACTGCAGTGTCTGCCCAGCTCTTAAGAGTTTGCAGTACTGAAGTCCTGCACAGAAATATCTCAAGGCTAAATAAATGCTAATTTTTTTTTAAATAAAAAAAACTGGCAGACACATATTGCCAAATGTTTCAATTAATGCAACTTGGAACTTTTTACAGTTATGTAGGAATTTAATATATATATTTTTTGCAGGAAGCCTTAGAAAAATAGTAGTCATGTAAAGTAAGTCTATTAATAAAACTTGGCAACAACTGTTTTCTAATTAACTAATGCTGCCCTCATTTCTATTGACGTATAAAAGGTTGACCTAGGAATCTGAAAAAAATATACAACTAAAGCAGAATTGTCAGAATCTAGATGTGTTATGATTATTTACATTTGTAATTCAACTCATTTAAAGATGATACAAAAGAGTTTTACATTTTCTCTTGCAGATTTTTCCCATGGTGAATGATGTTAATAGAGAAGAAACAGGGAATTTACTATTAATCTTGGCTAATTAAACAAGAATATATTATCAGGGAGTATAGTACATGATTATTCAAACCCAGCCCACAAAAGACAGAGACTCAAAATTTTATGGCAGACCTAATGAAATTAAGTACATTAAAAGTGGTACTTAGGAACTAATGAAATATCACTATCAATCACAATCAACTAATCAAATGTCAGTAGACAAAACACTGCAAGAGATGCAATCTTTTAATGTATTTTATTTAAATATGACTAAAATATAAAATAATTGCTTCTACCAATCATTTATTAACTATTAACAATTACAAAATAATCTGTTCAACAATTTTTATGCTGCAATAATTGAACTTGTACTACACGTATTTGTTTTAAAAGCTCGTGCTTGCTGACAGTCATTAGGACTAAGGAGCCGTAACACACTGGCACTTGTAAACATTGCAGCTGTGTTTGTGGAAGATGTGCACAAAGAAACGGGCCTAACCCACAGATACCCGGTCACTTTAGCTGTGTTTAAGGCGTGCTGCTGCGAACACAGAGAGCACGCAAGGATGGGTAAGCGCCCGCCGGCTGCAGCCCGCGGGAGCGGCGGCAGGACACGCCCTCCCCGCGGCGCCTCCTACCTTCGCTCACGTTCAGGTCCTCCTTCACAGACGCTCGGTAGAACCTCACTTTCAGCTTCCTCGCCAGCGCTTCCGCCTCCTCACTGCTCAACACAAGAGGACGAGGTAAGTCCTTACGTGGTTCATTTGTCAGCGTTTATTCTTACAAACGAAACGCTTCGTTGTAAGTTAAACATGGCAAAGTGGGTTGAGAAATTCAGGACAGTCAAAAAATACCTAATTCTTAATTTCTTTACAGTATCTCCACTGTAAAAAGAAGGCATTTTACATGCACTTTCTTTATGACTCAAAGGAATTCTTTCCAGTATTTATGGACTTCGTTAAATAAAACTTCCCAAGGGCTCAAAGAAGTGTGTTGGTGAAACCAAAAGGAAGGAGGCTGTAATTACCAGCATTATCACTGCAAACTCTAAACAACAACAAAAATTAATATGCTATGTATGCTATGCAATCAGATGAGTGCACAGATGAAATAAAGAATTACTTTCTTCTGTGAAGTGAAAAAGAACTTATGTTAAAGTTTAAGAAACTTATGAATACTTCCCTAAGGAAAATCAAATCATCAGAAACATTATGTTACTGAGGCAAGTGTATTCTGAGAACCAAACCTAAGTGACATACCATGAATAAAGGAGGAGTTCAAATGCAATTTTGCTTTTCCTTTGAAAAATCCTCAGAATTCTTTGCAGAAGAAGTAGAAGCTGATTTATGCCATCAATGATAGCAAACAGACAACAAAGAAAGCCAGTGCAGGAAACAACAAAAAAGAAGAAATAATTTAAATCTCTCAGGAAGATGATAGAAATTGAAGAAGTGGAGAATGATCATCTTGATCATGCACTATTTTCTACATGAAATGCTGTGGTAAATAAAAGCATTTGTTAAGCTGATTTTATGACAAGAATGAAATTGGTCACATACACAAGGGCAGAATGAACTGACAATAAAATCTGTAAAGAAAAATACAGCAAGGAAGATTCAGCACCATGCAGTTTGAGAATATTACCACATACGTATTTCTATAGAGCTACAATGTTTTGATAAATATGAATAATAAAAAACAAATTAAAGAAAGCAAAGAGTATTAGCAAGCATTCACTAGCCAAACAGATGATGTGCCTTCAGTGGTGCACAGCACAGTTTAAAAGTAACTGAATTTTAACAGGAGAGAAAATTTCTGGTTTTAGATTTTAGATTTTTAGGGGGAAAAGAAAAAAAAAAAAAAGAATGGTGTGAATCATATTACGCCAGAACCAAACTTTTCATGTCATTCCTCTATTACTTTTGGCTTCAGGATGCAGCCTGAAACAAACAGAAAGCTCCTAGCTTTGCAGCACATCTGCCCAAGTATCTACACTCACGCAGCAACACCCGCGCCGCGTGCTGCCAGGGCACATCTAGATGCAGGACACAGGTGGGACAACCCAGATACTCTTAAGTCTTCACCAGAAACTCCCACTGACTTCTTTTTTTTAAAAACTTGTGTATACAGGGGGCACCTATTGATCTTTAAAAGTAGTACAATAGAACTCCTACTTCTTTATGCAAGAGTCATCAAGAAGATCAATCTTATTCTGCACAAGAACTGTGGGAATGTCTCCAACTTCAGTCACAACTTTTTGCTTCCAGGTAGGGATTGCTTTGAAGGACTCTCTGTCAGTTGTAGAAAACACAAGAACACAAGCCTGGGCGCCTAGAAATATACAAATAAATTACAAATACAAATACACACAAATTAGCCAATAAACAACAGAAAAAAAAATTGTAATGTATTTAAAATACTAGGGATTTTTCAAGTTTTTCTCATAAAGATGCACTTTTACCACCAGCTTGTGTCAAACCACTGGTCATAGATTCCCTAAATGAAAATTCATTGCCATATTATTTTGATCATTATAGCCATCTTCATGATGACTATGGGTCTGTTACCTTTAAAGCTAGGTCCAGCATATTGAATGTATGCAGGGGAAAGGAACAGCAGGAGATCTGGAAAAGCTGGAAAAGGGAATGGGAGGTTCATTTATTGCTGTTTTACAGACAGATTAATGGAGGCCAGAAGGCAAATTTTTTTCTGTATGCAGCATCTGTAAAGCACATTTCACATTATTCTTTGTGGTACAGTAATTTGAATTCTGAAAAGCAGAAAACTTTAAAAAGTTTTCAGATGAAGTTGTGATTATTTCAAGTAAATTGTTAGTAGCTTTTTGGGGAAAATAAGTGTGTTTCCAATTAATATTATCAGATAGTATTTTGGATAGATAGATAGATAGATAGATAGATAGATAGATAGACAGATAGACAGACAGATAGATAACAAAACCTTTTGTTACAGTTTTGTAAATAAACAATAGTTAAACTCCATGGATACTGAGAAGGTACTTTCACAGCTGAAATATTAGTGTGTGGTCTTTTGTAGTAGCCCTTTGTGGTCTTTTGCAGTAGCCCTTTGTTATTCTTCAGAAACTGCTTTTCTTTGCACACTTCATTATTAATATGCCTTCAATATACTAGTTATTTAGTAACAGAGTATGAAAGGAATAGATAGCTGGTGTTTTTGAGACTCTAGTATAATCTTGCGGTGAACATCTCAAATTAATATCATTAGCATGAAAAATTTTTGATCAGTATTAATTTTATCTCCCAGTTTCACCAAGTATGCCTGATTTCTGTATTCAGTTTATCTTTGTATTTCTCCAACAAAAAGCACACAAGTTCTCTTATTAGGTTTGCTTTTATTTAGCTTTTTAAAAGCCAAGTTCAGAGTCTATCTTCAGAAAGATTTCCTATGCTCTTTAACATTCTTCCACAAGCATATTAAGACTCTTCTGGTACAAAACAATAAGAACCGCCCTAAGACCTTCAACTGAGGCTCTACCAGTAAAAAAGCAGCAATGCAGCCTTACATAATTTCCCCTATTATTTGTGTTGTAAAACTCTTTTGTTTTCCCTACTATCCACACTGTACTCTAAAGTATGCAATTATTCTGATGCAATTCCTGTGACAGAGGTGCAAAATCCAATATTCTTTCCAAAGCAGATTAGTTTGCATTTGCCTATTATCTCACAAAGTAGCTTAATGGAGAAGAGCATTTATTAAAATACTCCCACCATCTGTAAACATCACTTTGTTCAGTTTCGAGACCAAGAAATCCTTTGTGAAGTTTCCAAACTGAGACACCTTCACTTCATCTTTCTCCTTCCACCCATTCCTTCTGAATGCTACCACAAGTACCAGTAAGTTTAGAAGGAAAAGTCCTAGCATGTGGTGGGTAAAGAGAAGGTAGCATACTACACCAGACCTTATTCAATTTACATATAATACAGCTAGAATGCAGTGGCCAAGGACAGTAAAAATACCTCAGCTCGCCCATATTTGTTTCAAAAGGGAATTATATGACAGGCTTTAATAAAGAAGCAAACAAATATTTATAAGGACCTTCAAGATTTTTACAACAAACAACAGTAAAACAAAGTGTCATCAACAATGACAAATTCTACACACTCAAGTCACTGTATTTCCAAACATCTGCCAAAGTTTTTGATTGCTGGATCATAAGTATCAGACTTAACTAATGCAATAACTCTGTAAGACACTTATTTAAGAAGAGAAGCCAAAAGTAGTTTTCCTCTCAGGTTCAATGCAAAACAGTATCAACTGTGATCTTTCTGAAGTGTGCTTCAGTATGGTGCAGAGGTTAGTATGGCAACAGAGTTCAACAGAAGATACTGCAGAGCAGAGATTTTAATATGCAAATTCTTTTCATCTTAAAGAAATCTTCTATATACTCAGTATTTTAATTGAAAACAAACAATTTAAGAAATTATAATATCCATCATCTAAGAGTTCTAAGGAGAAAAAAAAAAGACAAACCCTAGAATTTAGCCACAAAAACACCTTTTTTAATGCAGGCACTGACAGTATTCAAGAGTCAGTAACATTACAATCTCAGCCATCCACTGTTAATGGAGTCATACACCACCTCTGTCATAGAACAGATTATGTACAACAACAGGGACTAGCAGCAAAGGCTCAGGATGTTCTCAATGAATATTTTAAATTAAATTTCCTTTGTAAGAAGCTGTTCCATTAAACTACTTCAAAGTACTGAAGAAAATGACATTGTGTGCAATTACTGCGTTGATAATTCCTCTATATTTTAAAATGTTCCAACTGACTGCAGAATCACTGACATAATATTTATACCTAGAGCAATTCAGAAAAAAAACCATAGAGACTAGTGCTACTTAATTCAAGTAAAGCATGAGCTTGTCAGCTGAATTGGTCTCAAAGATCCTCAGCAGACTATCCCATCCCCATAGACTCTGTAACCACATTTTTTTCCTTTCATAATGGTACAAAGCCGTTGTAATAGAAAAAGTGTAAGGAAATTCCTTGCCATGAGGGGGCTCTCACAGGGCTTTATACCTGACCCTACTCATTTCACTCAGTACTTTGCCTCAGCTTTTCCAGGCTATGATAGAAAGCACATATTCCCTATAAAACTGATGGTGACTTGTTCAATCTCACACTGAGATCAAAATCCAGTATCATCATCCAGAAATTCTTGTTTACTGCTGAAGTTCTAACTTCTGTGGATCCTGGCTGTCTTTAACAGGCTCAGCAGGATTTAATGTCTCCTTAGCAGCATCTAAAAGAACTGTACCAGGGCAGTATTGCAGGCCTTCCATTATCATATTTGCTACAAAGTAGTTAACAAATGCAAAATAAAGCAATCCTATGAAGGCTTGATTATGAAGAATGAACTATTTTGCAACAAATGAGGATCCTGACGATTTGACTAATCACCAACTGAGTGACACAGTAATGAGCAAGATGTCTGTTTTCCATCAAAAATCTGACAAAGATCTTCAACATATACCAGTGGTAGCAGAAGGAAGAGGATACATGCATGAAGAAATGATCAAATACTGCTTTGAGAAACATTTGACTTCAATCACATAGAAACTGGTGAGAAGATGCATGGGAAAATACAAAAAAATAAATTATTAAATACATACAGTGCTTCCTTCAAGTCTGAATTTAGGCTGCTGGAGTCCTTGCACTGTGTGATCGTGGGCATGCAACTACACTGGCTGCACACATTGCCTGCACATAGAAAACCACACGACAAATCCACTGTCAGCTCCAATTCTCTTTCTCTGCAAGGCTGAATGAATTTGGTCCCTGGACAAGAAACACTCAGAGACAGGCTCTGAAGCATTCATGTGTGAGCACTGAAGAACTGACAATACACAGTGTCCCAGGGGAGTACATAAGCCCTAGTGCAATGATAGTGGGACAGTGACCTGTGGGAGAAGCAAACCTTAAATTAACAGCCAGCATCTATCTTAACTATCTTAGAGATGTCCTTCCCTTATCAGTAATAATTAGCAATAAAACCCTGGCATTTCCAAAGTAAACTTGACTTTTTATTTCTATAGTTGTGTGATTGCTGAGGCTAGACCAAAACTGCATTCCAGGCTCTTATGATTTCCCTTATCCTTCATGAGTCAAAGTCTAGTATAGAGCAGTCTCTGTATCTGACACCTTGAACTATTTATTACAGACCCATCATGCTGCTACAATGTGTACAGGCTGACTGTGCTCCACTTCACAGCAAAGAACTTCTGTACCAAGAACTCCAAGGCAGAGATCTAACAGCACTATGCTGGGCATGAGTCATGACCAAGATTTCAAGATACCCATGCAAATTTTTTATTTTGTTTTTAAACCAGCAGGTTGCTTGTGGTAAGTGAGGCCACTAGGTGTAGTTCTGAGTTTTTCCTCAATGCTACATATTCTAGCCTATCAGTCCCAGTAATTAGGAGAAAAAGTCTTTGGCTTGAAACAGCTGGGGAGAGCAAAGCACACAAGAGCAAGGACCAAAGGCCAGGACAGTAAAAAGGAAGCTCCAAGAGAATCAACTACTACCATCTAAAATTCATATGCTCAACTTGTCAGCTGTAAATTATTTACATCCACATGACACAAGAAGATCTTTTTCTGAGGAAATAGTAATCATCAATCACAGGCAACAACAACAAGTATAACCAAAAAAACCCACCTATTAGCAAATTGATTATGAAACATAAAAAGATCATAAGACTGTAACACCCTGAAACAGCTTGGCATAATCATTGTTTTATCTCTAAATGAGGTAATTTTATATCACAGCAGTATATTTTCCCCCCACCTCAGGTAAGTAGTTTGCAAGAACTGAACAGTGGAATCTTTGCCAAGTCATTTGTATCTCTCCCATTAAAAAAAACAAAGATAAATATTTACAGAACCATTGTTAAATTATAAGCAAAGAAAGCTTAAGTATGCAATTTGTAACTGGTTAAATAGATAAGCTGCCTTTACACAAATAATATGGTTTATTTTATGAAGTAAATACACTTTAGTTACTGCTCTTGTTTTAATGTATTCGAGGCAGACTGTGCTAGCAAAAGAACTCCCATAAACTGTCTTTCTAGGAGGACTGGTGGATTTCCCCCCCTTGGATTAATTACTATGTGCCTCATCCACAGTTTTTGGAATATTTACAGGTATGTGTCTCACAGAAGTAATGAAACACTTTTAGAGGGAAAATATACATTTGCATCTGATTGTTTGAATGTCTACACTCCGTCCAGTTTCTGTGCAGATATTTGTCTCATTTCATTCAATGTTTTCTAAAGGGCACTGCTGCATAAAGTAGACATAATTAAGACAAGAAACTTGCACAAAGAGAAAAAATACTTAAGAATTGATATAGCTGAACTGAACATGCTTTGCACACACATGAAATAGCTAAAATTCTTAATACAAAGATATGAAAATATTTTAGAGATGCGCAGACCAAGAAAACCCAACAACTACCAAACAACAAACATGGTATTTTCACCTCTATAGTAGGCCTTAGTTATTGCATCAAATTCCTCTTGACCTGCAGTGTCCCATAACATTAGCCTGACATCTTCACCATTAACTCTGAAATAAACAAGACAGTTTTGTAGTCAATACAGTAACAGTACAAATCAAAACAATTGACATGGAAATACTTCTGTTTCTACACTAAAAGAGTAATCCAAATCAAATTTAACTGGATTTAAACATAATGGAACTTATTATTAATATTCATTCACCTTCATAACATATTATGGCAATAGTCCCTCAACTACATTATATGGTCTTTACAGACAATCTGTATTACATTTTCCTCTTCCTTTCCTCTTCTTCCTCTACATTTCCCTCTACAATGAAAAATAAGATAGACATAAAAAAAAACTTAGGTGTGTGAAGAACGGTGCTTTGGTCTTTAATCAGCTTGCAGAATTTATAGAATTTTCTTACTTCTCATTATAAGATTTTCCACTTTACCAAACATAATTTGGTATTACCTGCTTATACTGCATAACAACTCTAATTTTTTCACAATATTTTTTTCTATATTGGCTAATAAATTTCTGTAATTATTTCATCATAAGCAGTTTCACTTCTTCACAAGAAATCACAAAAAAAAAAAAATCAACAGGTGGTAGAATACAAAGCAAACTTGTCAAAGAGCCTGGTATGGCAGATATTCCAGATTCTATTTATAATTTTAAATTTTGGATGGAGAATAAAGGATATAACTTTAGCCCACAATGAAAGAGAGAAAGCAACTCCCTTTAGTGTGCTTCAGAAACAGTAGGCCCTGTTTTCCAAGCCTTTGTAAATTTCAGGATTACAGCAGAAAAAAGAAATAGAGGGAGAGGTAAAAATCAATAGTACATCATCTGTTTAATACATACTGGATCTGTCTTTCCAGGAAATCTACACCAATAGTTTTCTTGTAGTCTTTTGTAAAAATCCCCTTGCAATACCGCTGAATCATACTGGACTTCCCAACAGCTCCATTTCCTACTACTACCACCTTGATGGCCACCTCCATATCTTCTTCCAACATCTTTGCGTCTCAGGTGACTCTCTGGTTTATTCAGGAAACTACTGATTCTGTCAACAAAGTAAATAGCTATTATGTTCATAAAAATGCTGTGAATAGAAAGCAAGAGGCAAGATGATCACACAGATTAGGGTGCATATAGATAGTACAATTTATTTCTGTCTCTGTCGCAGACTGCTTAAGTGACCTCAGGCAAGTTATTTAACTACCTTTGGTTTGACACTTACTAATTGAAAATTAACAAAAATTGGAAGTAGAGAAAAAATTATTTGGCTTGTTGCACAGATATTTCACTGATGTTTTGGTGGCTTTTTTTCTTAATGAGGAAGAAATGGAGGCAGTGAACTACAAAATCACAGAATCATTAATGTTGGGAAAGACCTCAAAGATCATCAAGTCCAATCATTAACCCAACACTGCCAAGTGCTAAACCATGTCCCTTAGTGCCATGCGCACACAGCTTTTAAATACCTCCAGGGATGGTGATGCTGCCCCACTGCCCCAGGCAGCCTGTTCCAATGCTTGATAACCCTTTCAGTATAGAATTTTTCTAATATCCGACCCAAAACTCCCCTGGCACTGCTTGAGGCCATTTCCTCTTGTCCTATCACTTGTTACTTGCAGATGAGATCAACACCCACCTTGCTACAACCTCCTTTCAGGCAGTTGTAGAAAGCAACAAGGTTTCCCCTGAGCCTCCTTTTCTCCAGGCTAAATGACCCCAGTTCCCTCAGCCATTTCTCATGGGACTTGTGTTCTAGACCATTGCCCTTCATTGTCCTTGTCTGGACACCCTCCAGCCCCTCAATTTCTTTCTTGCAGTGAGAGCCCCGGAACTGCACACAGGATTTGAGGTGTGGCTTCACCAGTGCTGAGTACACTGGTCCTGCTGGCCACACTGTTGCTGATACAGGCCAGGATGCCATTGGCCTTCTTGGCCACCTGGGCACACACTGGCTCATGCTCAGCTGCTGTTGACCAGCACCCCCAGGTCCTTTCCCACTGGGCCCCATTCCAGCCATGCTGCCCCCAGCCTGTAGGTCTGTATGGAGTTGTTGTGACCCAAGGGTAGGAGCTGGCACTTGGCCTTGTTTCATCTCACACAATTGGCCTTGGACCATCAATCCGACCTGTCCAGGTGCCTCTGCAGAGCCTTCCTACCCTTCAGCAGACCAACACTCCCACCCAGCTTGGTGTCACCTGCAAACTGACTGAGGGTGCACATGATCGCTTCATCAAGACCATTGGTAAAGTTATTAAACAGGACTGGCACAAACACTAAGCCCTGGGGAACACCACTATCAATCAGCTGCCAGATGGATCTAAATCTACTCACCACCACTCTCTGGACCTCCATCCCTCAAATGCATGCCTCCCCCAAACTTTTTGCTAGCGAGCCTGGTTTTATCCCTTTTCCCCTTCACATCCAGTCTAAAACTACTTCAGTGAGTCCTACTAACTCTTGTAAAAGTAGTTTCCTCCTTCGAAACAGGTGTACCCCATCTATTGCCAGCAGGCATGGTTGTTGTGTAGACTGACCCACCACCAAAAAACCAAAATTCTGCCTGTAACACCAGGATCTTCCTCTTTCTTCGTATTTCATTCCCTGTGATCGCAAGGCCAGAAGAGAACACTGCTCGTGTTCCTGCTCCCTTAACCNGCTGCCCCCGCCCCCGCGGCGGACCCCGCTGTGCGGGGGCGCCCGGCAGCCGCTCCCGGCGGGCTGGGCTGCGGTCCTTGTGCGCCCGAATCGAGCTTGAGGCGAGGGAGCAGTTGCCTTTGAGGGGTTTTTGTCTGGGTTCCTGAGGAAAGATCCAGACAAGGGTGATCTTTCCTTGCCCACGGGTGCCTGCATCCCTGGTCCACTCCCTGCCGTCGGCATTCCTCACCTCATCCTCCATGGAAAACAACCGTGTGATCAGCCACGGGCTTTCCTTAGGCTACCACGGAAGGCAGCTACCTTCCTGTGTGTAGCAGCCTTTTTTTTTTTTAAACCAAGGGTGGCCCCTCCACGGGGGACCGGGGCCCCCNTGGAGTTGTTGTGACCCAAGGGTAGGAGCTGGCACTTGGCCTTGTTTCATCTCACACAATTGGCCTTGGACCATCAATCCGACCTGTCCAGGTGCCTCTGCAGAGCCTTCCTACCCTTCAGCAGACCAACACTCCCACCCAGCTTGGTGTCACCTGCAAACTGACTGAGGGTGCACATGATCGCTTCATCAAGACCATTGGTAAAGTTATTAAACAGGACTGGCACAAACACTAAGCCCTGGGGAACACCACTATCAATCAGCTGCCAGATGGATCTAAATCTACTCACCACCACTCTCTGGACCTCCATCCCTCAAATGCATGCCTCCCCCAAACTTTTTGCTAGCGAGCCTGGTTTTATCCCTTTTCCCCTTCACATCCAGTCTAAAACTACTTCAGTGAGTCCTACTAACTCTTGTAAAAGTAGTTTCCTCCTTCGAAACAGGTGTACCCCATCTATTGCCAGCAGGCATGGTTGTTGTGTAGACTGACCCACCACCAAAAAACCAAAATTCTGCCTGTAACACCAGGATCTTCCTCTTTCTTCGTATTTCATTCCCTGTGATCGCAAGGCCAGAAGAGAACACTGCTCGTGTTCCTGCTCCCTTAACCAATTGTTCCAAGGATCTGAAGTCTCTCTTGACCGCCCTCGGACTTGCTACAACTTTACCACTGCCCACCTGATTAAAGCTAAGTTTCCCCCGCGTTTTACTGTGCCGGGATATCATCACAGTAACACTTTACAGCTGCAAATTTCCTCCCAAGAATGAGATCACGCTCCTTTCGAAGGAGGGGGAAATACTCCCGTTTTAAAGGCTCTGCCCATCACCACACTCACACCCGTGCTGGCAGAGCGCGGCTACCCGATCCCTTCGCTCGGCTCGCCCAGACAGATGATGTTTCCTGACGGCATTAGCCTACACCCGGCTACGCGGAGCTCAGCAAGCCCCGTGAGCACCGGGAAGCCGGATGGCCATTTTGGGCGACACAGAGGCAGTCACCCACGGGTCTCCGCACAGGGACCCATCCCACCGACGCCTCCCGGCCCTGCCCGAGGGGCCACGCCGAGGGCGGAGGCTCGGCCGCCCCGGCCCCTGCCGCGGCCCC
>VZSE01015380.1:40649-51917 GCA_013398275.1 Promerops cafer | reverse complement strand
AACCATTCCATGATTTTATGACTGGGTTTGGCGAGGGGGTGGCAGGGTCTCTGTGTGGGGCTGTGGGTGACTGCAGGGAGTCACAGCGAGTGACATCCTCCCTCCCACGCCCCGAGGGACCACAGGACACCTGCCACAAATCCCTGCTTCCACCCTCTCCCTTTCCTTCCTTCTTTAAAAGTAACTTAAAGTAACTCGTTAAGAGTCGCCTATAAATAACTCTGCTAAAAAAAACTAATCTAGTTTCTGTATTCTGGGTCACCGAAGCCAAGTTTAACACGCAAATGTTCCCATTCCCAAATCCACGGCAAGGAGACCTTTTAAGGCTGAAACGGGGAGCATCGATCACACGGATGAGGAACTTCCACACGGGGTTTGGGAGATGTGGCAGCACCCAGCTGCCCTCTGATCCCTGCAATCCCAACCCTCTGGATATGGAGGGGAAGAGTTCAGGGCCAGGGGAGAACCAGCAGCTCTTAATTAGAATGATACTGAACCATTGCATTGGGCTAGGAGCCGATTTTGTGGCAGGATTTTGTGTGAGAAACACCCTTGAGGTCACCCAGCGGGAATCCAAACATCTCTGTGCTATCAACTCCGTCTCCAGCACAAATCCAAAACACGATTCCAGCCTGTCCCAGCCACTGGGAGAAAATGAACTCTACACAAAAGCAGCACGGGGGGTAGAAACGCCCGGGTGTGCCGGGTGGGGAGGCGATGCCAAGGCCCAGGGTGGGCACGGCACAGACACCCGGGGGGGGCACAGCTCAGGGGAATCGCCCCGCGTGGCTCCCCACGGCCGTCAGGAATTCCAAAGGGATGAGAGGAGATGGGAACATCTGCGGCCCTTAACTCCTGCCCCTTCTGAGGTGCTCATGCCGAGGAGACCTGGCCGGGGGGGAGGGGAGGGGAGGGGTCTCCTGTGCCAGCTCTGACCCCACATCCCCCTCCTGGGCAGCAGCGACTGTGCAGGGGCATCCTGGCAGTGCTGCGAGTACCAAAAACCACCCACATCAGATGGGGAAACATCGGGAACGGGGCACGGACTGGGGCTGAAGGGTTTTAGTGTCCTGGAGTCATCCTCCCTTCTCCCTGTGGGGTGGGAATCACAGGCTCATGGAAAGGTTTGGGCTGGAAAGGAACTTCAAACTCCTCCTGTCCCTGCCCCAGGCTGCTCCAGCCCCAGTGTCCAGCCTGGCCTTGGGCACTGCCAGGGATCCAGGGGCAGCCCCAGCTGCTCTGGGAATCCCATCCCAGCCCCTGCCCACCCTCAGAGGGAGGAATTCCTTCCCAAGATCCCTGAGGCAGTGGGAAGCCGTTCCCCCTTGCTCTGCCACTGCATGCCCTGGTTAAAAATCCCTCTCCAGCTTTTCTGTAGGAGACTCTGACTCCAGCTTCAGAGGGATAAAGGGGCTGGGATACTCAGGGAGTATCACACGGCTTATTTGGGATTAACCTTTCCCTTGAGGTGTCTCCTCCAGGTGCTCAGCCCGGATTATCCCAATTTTCTCTCCTGACCCCCAGGAGCAGCTGAATCCCTCCCTCTTCCCAGCTGATCCCTGCTTCCCTCCCAGGCTGCCTGGTGGCTGAAACTCCATAAAACCAGGAACTGCAAAGTGCAGTTTTAAAAATAATCCCAGCAAATGGCAGGAAGGAGCAAAATCCTGGAGATGAATTACACAGGGAAAAGGTTTCACCACAAGGTTAGGAGGGGGTGGCATTTGACACAATTTGTGTGGTGCAATCCTTTATTTGGGGCTGCTTTAGCGTCACCACCAGCCTCAAAAGGAAGTTTTTGCTCAGCAGAGGAGGAGCTGCCTCCCTGCTCCCAGGCTGGGAGTCACCGACTGGGGGAAGTCTGATTTATAGGATCTCCACTGGGGAAGATCAGCACGAGTGCACTGAAAATGTTTTGTGGAGGACAAGAGCGCTTCCCTCTCCCTGAACTTCCCAGTGTGGACATCTGGAATGGCATGAAACGAGCAGCAGGCACTTCCCATTCCCAATTTTCCTATTTTAGTGGGATAAAGCTGTTTCAGCCTTCATTCAATTCATGCTTTAAGGTGCCAGTCCTTGCAAATCCCTCCCTGCTGCCCTGTCCTCAGACAAATTTGTTTTCTTATAAGGTTTAACACATCATACACGTGATTTTTTCGAAGTTTCCCTTTTTTTTTTCCCCACTGCAGACAGATCCATTCATTTTTAACCTCGTAGTAAACCCTCCTCACTCCTAATTATACACAGGGAACATATTTCTGCTCCACCCTGCACAGGAAGGACCCAGCTCCTGCTATTCCAAACACAAATGGCATTTCTCTCTTTCACAAACCCTTTTCCAACACCATGGAAAACTTGGGATTTGTAGGAATTTTCAAGGGTGTGAACACAAACCCTTGGAGATGAAAGAATCTGTTTTACAGCTCTTTTATTCAGTGCAAAGGAGGTTTAACACAAACAAGGCTTGTGGGGTTGATTCTGAGACAGAAATATATCACAAAAATAAGATTCTTATTCTTTTCCTGGTGCTGGTTTCAAATGCAGTTTGCTGATTATCATAAGCTATTAAATTGATTTGACTTTTCTATTTTGGCACTGCTGTAACCCCATTCTAAAATGGGTTTCGTGTGCTCTCTCCTGCTAAATTGCAGAAGTTTTTGGGTCAGAGAAGGAGGAAAGCAGAGAAGTCACAACCACCCTTAAAACACCATAAATCCCTAAATATGGGAACATTTCTGCCAGCTGGGTCTTCATCCCAACACCTTCATGTCCACCCAGAGCTCCCAAATTGTGTTTTTACTTTAAATCTGGGGTCTGGGTGTTTTTTCTTGAACAGAGCTGAGCATTGTCCCTACCCAGGTGGGATTTGCCAGGGAAATGATGCTGGGATAAAAATATCCCCGGGATAAAGCAGGAAAGAGAAGTTTCCTCTGAACACAAAGAATTTCCCGTTCCTAAAAGGAAAAGGACTGCACTGAGATCAGGGCACATTTCCTTTTCCTGCTGCAACCCCTCTGTGAGTATTGCTGGGTTTTGCTGATTCCATGGGCAGGAAAAAGCTGTCAGAGTTCACTTGGGACAGTGGAAGGTGCCCCTGCCCAGGGGATTGGAACTGGAGGAGCTTTTTCCAACCCAACCCATTCTGGAATTCTATGATTTGATGATTCTTGGATAAATATTCTGGCCGAGTGGAATATTCTCCATTGTATCCATACAGAAAAGCTGTCCCCTCTCCAAAAATCCCAGTAACATCCTGCAGCCCCTGTGCACCCCAATTATCCCAATCCCTGCCTTTGGGATTAGGAGCACTGGGATGCTGCACTGCTCCAGGTTTTCCAGCCCTGTGCATCCCTGAGATTCCAGCAACAAAGCAAACACCAGCCCTGAAACGCCAAATTAGGCCAATTAATTCTAAAAATATCCACGGTGGGGACTCACCTGCAGCTGCTTGGGGTGCAGGGATAGGATCCATCCAGCTGCATTCCCCTCTGGAATGCTGCATCCTCCCTGGGGAAGCTGGAGGGCACAGGGATGCCCTGGCACAGCATTCCTGGCCACCAGCAGATGCCTTGTGGGCATTGTTCTTGCACCGCTTGGATTTGCAGGTTTAGCTCTTTAAATTTAGCAAATTAAATTTAGCCAATTAATCCTTTGCTTAATTTAGACGGGGGATGAGGGGAAGGGAAATCCCAGCAGGACTCAGCGATGGCACTGCCACCAAAGCTCTTCTGGTGGCACAGGAGGGGACAGAGGTGCAGGAGGGGGACAAGGGCAGCATCCCAAAAATAATCCCTTTTAGGCCATGCTCAGCATTTTGGGCTCTGGCAGCCCCCAGTTCTCCAAACTGGGATTTGATGCTTGCTGGGATGGCTCCACCTCTGCCAGGGCTGCCCTCACTCCCAGAAGTTTCCCCCACATCCTAAAACACCCACAAAGTCCACGTTGTCTCTTTTCCTTTGGAAAAACTGGAGGATGGAAGAGCTGCTCCTGCCCTGACTGGTTTTCCTCTAAATTATTTGCTCTGGGATGAATCATAAAGTCATGGAATGGGTTGGAAAGAGCCTTAAAGCTCATCCCATTCCCTCTGCATGGGCAGGGACACTTTCCCCTATCCCAGACTGCTCCCAGCCCTGTCCAACCTGTGCTGAAACAATTCCAGGGATGGAGCTGCTTCCCCTGTGCCTGTCCCAGTCCGGAAGCACAGGAGGACCAGCAAAATCCTTGGAGCAAAAAAAAAGGAATCTCCTTATCTGTCCAACAGCCTCTGGAATTCCGTGTAATCATCAAGACCAGGGGGGGAAAAAAATGCCCTTTAATAGAGTGCTTTGGAAGGCATGTGGGTAAGGAATGCGAGCAGGGAAATAGCTGGAATATTTCAAATGCATGAATCCACAGAGCCCTGCTGAATCTTAATATTTATGTTGCTTCCTCTAAATGCATTAACTCCCGAATTCCAGCGTGTGCACAGAAGTCTTAGCAGCATTTCTCCCCCAAAATTCCTCCCGATCCTTTGGGCAGGGAGGAATCAGCCCCTAAAGGAAGTCTCAGCTTAATTAAGGAGTGTGTTAATCACCTTGGGGGCCTCTGGTTGTCACTGGGAGGGGCGGGAGTGCAACAAAAGCGGGGAGGAGCGTGCTCAGCTCCAGCAGAATCCAGGAGGGTTCACCCCACCTGCCTGAAGCCGGGAATGTTTGGAGCAAAAACCAGCATCCAGGAATTTCTCCCACGTTTTTTTTGCATCCTGGACGATCCAGCTCGCTGCCTGACTTAGGACTGAGGATTATAAATTTTCTGGGATTGTAAGTATTTTACAGCGAATCATTTTTTTGTCCGAGTCAGTTGAAGGAGAGGCACAGAAAACGGTTTGGAAAAAGAAAGTTTGGATATTCCTCCCACAGTCCTCAATCTCACGGTCACCAGGATGCCCCTCCCTGTCAGCACCGTCTGAGCCCAGCTCAGGGGTTGAGTCAGGTTACAGATAATTAATCCCAGCCTAAAGCAGCCAAAGCCTGGACACGAGAGAACCAGGAGAGGGGAAGGTGCAATTCGGGCTGCAAAAGGAATTCCTGCTTCAAAGGGTGGGATCAAATCCCAGCAATCCGCTCCATTACCAGTGAATTTTGAGCAACAGCTGTTGCTGATTCCTGATTCCAGTCAAGGACAATTCTCCTTTGCTGTTTCTGCACCTTCAGGGTCCTGTTCCCACTGGGACGTGGTTCAGCTCTGCTCGAGGCCGTCCTGCAGCTTTGCTTTTCCCTGAAGATTCCTGAGATCCCCAATCAGCCCTTCCAAGGAGCCGTTGGACCAGGCTCAGAGCAAACTGTTCTGGGTTGAACTTTTATTTTTTATTCTAAATCTCAGGGCCAGGCCCAAACTCCCTGCGCTGCCTTCTCCTCCACAGTTTTCCTCTCATTTCTTTGCCAGAGGTGGTGCTGGGTGTGTGGGATGGTCCCTGGATGTGTGTGTGTTTCCTCGGCTCCCCTCCTGCTTCGGGGGATAAAAAGGTTGGATTTGATGGGCTGGGAGGGCTTTTCCAACCTTAATGCTTCTGGGGTTCCTGTTCCTCCATGCTTCTGGGGTTCCTGTTCCTCCATGCTTCTGGGATTCCTGTTCCTCCATCCTTCTGGGGTTCCTGTTCCTCCATGATTCTGGGATTCCTTTTCCTTCATCCTTCTGGGATTCCTTTTCCTTCATCCTTCTGGGATTCCTGTTCCTCCATGATTCTGGGGTTCCAAGAGCTGGTTTTGAGAAGGTATCACTGAGACCCCTGACCCATTTCTGGTGGCCTCCTCGAGCATCTCCCTGCAGTTATACCCCAAACCTGGGGTGCTGCATCCATGGGGCAGCCCCAAAGTCACAAAATCATGGAATTATTTAAGTNCATCCTTCTGGGATTCCTGTTCCTCCATGATTCTGGGGTTCCAAGAGCTGGTTTTGAGAAGGTATCACTGAGACCCCTGACCCATTTCTGGTGGCCTCCTCGAGCATCTCCCTGCAGTTATACCCCAAACCTGGGGTGCTGCATCCATGGGGCAGCCCCAAAGTCACAAAATCATGGAATTATTTAAGTTGGAAAAGATCTCCATGATCACCCAGCCTGGGCCTGATCCCCACCCTGTCTCCAGCCCTGAGTGCCACATCCAGGAATTCCTTGGACACCTCCAGGGATGGGCACTCCAAACCTCCCTGGGCAGCCCCTGCCAATGTTTATTCACCCTTTCCATGGGGAAATTCCTGCTGATTCCACCCTGAGCCTGCCCTGGCCCAGCCTGAGGCCGTTCCCTCTCCTCCTGTCCCTGTTCCCTGGAGCAGAGCCCGACCCCCCCGGCTGTCCCCTCCTGGCAGGGAGGTGTGCAGAGCCACAAGGGCCCCCTGATCCCCCTTTTCTCCAGGCTGAGCCCCTTCCCAGCTGCTCCTCCCAGGATTTGCTCTCTGAGGAAGCAGCAGGAGCAGCACAGGAGCCCAGAGAGGCAGCAAAGGGTGGCAGGAGTGCAGCTGCACAGGCACAGATTCCTTTCAGGCACTCCAGAACTGCTGTCCAAAATAGACGAGTGGGGAACAGCCACCTGGGAGGGAGGAGCTGCTGCGGGAAAGCTTTCCCTCCCCCATCCCTTGGGATGCAGACTGCACACAGGGAAAGACCAGGAAAACCATCCCTGTTATCACCCCAAACACTCTGCACCATCCAGAGCCTCTTGCCTGGCTTTTCCCTGCTTGGTTTTCCCAAATACACAGATGGCCAGAGATTCCTCATGTGTCGCATCAGGAATGTGGTCACCCGGCCCAGGGAAGTATTTTTATACTCATTTATATTCAAAAAAAGCAATACAACTTCAAAACAAACCCCAAACTCCTTTATGACACGCAAATCCAGGGAAAATAAAATCTGTGACTGCAGCAAATGGAGCAGTGAGGAATGAGCTCTGCTCCCTGATGAGGAATTGTGCTTCACCCACAACAGATGCAGCTCTTGATATTTGTTTTTTGCATAAATCTACATTTTAGGCTGAAAGCAACTGCTCAGGCTTTGTCTTGCTCTGTTCCATCTCTCACTGCTCTTTTCAGATCAGTGCCTCACACAAACAGCTCTGCTTTGGGCTTTTCCAGCCCCAAATCCCAACCAGGGAGACTTTGGCCACCAAGTAACTTTGCTGCAGGCCTGATGGCAACAGGGACCATCCAAGGTGTTGCCTTTTCCCTGAGAGGGTGTTTAACTGGAGTTTAACTTTGCTCTGCCCCCAAACCAAATCCCTCCCCATCCAGAGTGTCCAAGCCTCCACAAAACCCGGCCCAAGCAGGAATTTTAAATCCAGCCAAGATGAGTCTGACATCAAGGGAATTTCAGGGAAATGAGCCAAGCACACTTTGTCCAAACCTGTGAGGAACAAATCCCAAACATACCCAGAGGATCTGGGGGGTGGTTCCTGGGGTGGACAGCCCTTTCCCAGGCTCTGTGACCAGTTCCCATCCCTACAGATGGATGGTGCCTGTGAGGGGCAGCACATCCACGGAGCAGCTCCCTCCCTTCCCTCCCTCCCTCCCAGGGATGGGAAAGCCCGGCTGGAGCAGCCCCTGAAGCCAGGGATCACCCCAGGGGATCCAGGGGGGGATCCCGGATCTGGGGGTGCTGCAGAGGGGCTGCACATCCCACTGGATCCCAGAATTCCTGGACACCAGCTCCTGCCTGTCTCTCCCTCCTCCCAGCACATCCATCCCTGAGCTGCAGATGCTGAGTCACAATCCCAGCCCAACATCCCAAATTCCCAGGAAATCCACAGCTCTGCTGGCAGAGTCTCACACAGTTCAAAAACCCTCCTGGAATAATTCCCTATAAAATCCCCAGCCCCACAAACTCCCTTTAGGTCACTCCAAGGAATTTGTCCCCTGCCCTTGATGCCCTTTTTGAGAAACAAAAACGTAAAATTCACCAAGTGAAGCAAATTAAGGTTAAAAATAATGACTTAAGATCCATTAGGATCCCTCCCAAGGATCCGAGATTTGCTGTTGCTCCTGCAGAAGAATAAAATCCATGGATATTTTTGGCTGCTGAGCTCTCAGTGGAGCCTGGGGTGCATTTGGGGGTGTGGAGAATGAGCCAAGACATTTTTTGTTACTATTATTTATTATTATTATTATTATTACTACTACTACTATTTTTATTACATGCTGTGTATCCCTTAATAGCAATAAATGTCTTAATAAATAAATAACGGCCTAAATAAATAAATAAATGTCCAAATAAATAAATAAATAAATAAATAGATAAATGAATAATTTTAATAAATGAATGAATAAATAAATGCATAAATAAATAAATAAATAACCGTCTTTAAAAACAAATAAATGTCCAAATAAATAAATAAAAGTGTTAATAAGCAATGTCTTTGTGAGCTGCTGAGGTGGGTCCAGGCTCAGCTGGGCTCCAGGCTCAGAGACACCAGAGTTCTCCCCTAACAGCTCCTTCCCCGCATTCCAACGAGGCCCAGGATGGGTTTTTGGGAATTATTTAAAGGATCTGTCCCCCAGATTGTGCCTCACAGAGGGGACTGAGGTAAAACCGAGCAGGAGAGCAGAGCTCAGGCTGCAAGCAGCCGATTTCCAGGGTACTCACATTCATCCTCCACTCCCGGCTCCCTTCAGGGCATTTTGGGATTGGGATGTCGGATCCCGAGCCCCGCTAAGGCTGCGCTCCCCGCTGCCCCTTCCCGCTGCCCGTTCCTCTGGGATTCGCCCGTGCACTTGGAAAATCGACTCTGAATTCCTTTGGCATCCGCGATTCCAGCTGAACTCTGTGTCCCGCCGACGGAGCCGCTTCCAAAAGAATCTCCCAAAATCCAGACGGTTCCTGGAGTCGCCTTAACCCTCGGGATGGAGGGAGATCTCTTCCCAAGGAAAGCAGGATGCTGCTCTCTCCAAAAAATCCTCCCCTTCACAAGCCTCGACCTTGCCAGGGAAATCCTGTCTGCCTTGAATTATTCATCCCTCTTCCCGCGCTGCTCCAGCAGACAATTCCAAGCATTAATATGCCATGACTTTTCATCCTTTTGGGGTTATTTCCACCCCCCCGCTTCCAAACTCACGCCATCCTGGAGGTGTTCATCAGCATTCCTGGGATTTCCCAGATCAAATCGGCACCTCCAGACTCTGGCAAGCCTTTCCCGGTGGGAATGAACACGGGAACATCTCCGGGAACAGGGACAGCAGGGCTGGATCCAGCTGGAGCTCCTGCTTTTAAAAGGCAGCACTTCCCAGCCTGCCAGGGCATGGAATGCAGGGGAGGCTTCCAGCTCCGCAAGGAAAATCCCGGAGCAAGGAAAACCCCTGCTGGGAATTCCAGGGAAAAACGTGGAATTACCCTTTTTAAGGAATGCTGGTGGCAAATCCTGGCGATGTTGAGGGCGGTGGCCAGGCCGGGCTCTGCTCCCCGTGGTGCCTGCTGGAAGCATCCCTCGGCTCCCACCGGGATTTGTCCCTGGAATTTCGCTGTCTGTGGCAATCCCAGATCTTCTCCAAGTTCTGGAAATGGATTAAAGTGTCCAGGAGATCCTCCTTCCTTCCTCGTGGAGACCAGTTGGAATCTGGGGTGCCTGAAGCTGCTCCACAGTGGCCAAACCCCAAAATCTGCTCTTTCCCATGGAAAACCCCTTTCCATTGGAAGTGGGATGAGCAATTAGCTCATCACTAACGCTTCCCTCTGCTCGAATCAGGGCTGGAAAAGTTGGATTTCCTGCCCTGTTAGCTGAATTAAATGACATTCCAGCAGCAGGGAACTCCAGCCAATGAATTCCCAGCCTCAATTCCTTGCGTTTGCTACCCCTTGGGTTATTTTCCATATTTAAGGTGGGCTTGTTGCTACCCTGGGCTGTGTCTGAGAGGAGAAGGGTGAAGGGTATCCCGAGCCATCCCAGCATGGAATTCCCAGGCTCCTGCAGCTCCAGTTTATCCACAATAGGAACAGATCTATTCCAACAAAATCCCCCTTTTCAAGGATTTTGGAAAGAAGGGAATATCGGAAATATTTTCCCTATGGACAAGAACATGAATCTGCACTTTGGGATGGGCTGTCCTTGGCTGCAGCAGGAGCCAGCGCTGGGATTGGGAACTCTCAGAATTTAGTGGGATGTGAAAATCCCTGATTCCACTTGGGAAAAAAAAAAAAAATCCCTAAATCCAACATTGCCGGGAGCTGCATCCCGATCCGCCTGGAGGGATGTGGCGTTGCACTGCGGGGAACTGCGAGCAGCTCTTTTAAAAACAGTCGGTCTGACCGAAACTAACCCAAACGCGGCGAACATCGCGTCTGAGAACGTTATTGGTAACGAATGAAAACGAAATAAAAAGGAGTTACCCGAGTAAAGAGGGCTAGAAAAGACAGAGCAAGGGGGAGAAAGATGGGAGGGAGAGAGGAGACAGAGGGAAAAGAGAGCGACACCAGCGGCTGTGGGGGAGTGCCGGCCCTGTCCCCGAGGCCGGGGCTGTGCTCGCTGCCCGCCCGGGGATGGCTCCGGAGGAGACGGGCAGGACGTGAGGGGACACTCGGGCAGGAGGTGAGGGGACACTCGGGCAGGACGGAGGGGACACTCGGGCAGGGAGGGAGGGGACACTCGGGCAGCAGGGCCAGCAGCCCGGACAGGGTGTGGGCCGTGCTCTGGCGCGGAGGCGAGCGGGGCTGGACGCTGAGGGCTCGGGCAGGGCTGGACGCTGAGGGCTCGGGCAGGGAGCAGGGACGGAGCAGGAGGGGAGCCAGGACAGCCGTGAGGGCGGGAGAGCCGAAAGGCAGGCCGGGGCTAAAGGGAAAAAACACGGGCTGGGCCGGGGCTAAAGGGACAAAACACGGGCCGAAGCTAAAGGGACAAAACACGGGCTGGGCCGGGGCTAAAGGGAAAAAACACGGGCCGGNGGAGGGGACACTCGGGCAGGAGGTGAGGGGACACTCGGGCAGCAGGGCCAGCAGCCCGGACAGGGTGTGGGCCGTGCTCTGGCGCGGAGGCGAGCGGGGCTGGACGCTGAGGGCTCGGGCAGGGCTGGACGCTGAGGGCTCGGGCAGGGAGCAGGGACGGAGCAGGAGGGGAGCCAGGACAGCCGTGAGGGCGGGAGAGCCGAAAGGCAGGCCGGGGCTAAAGGGAAAAAACACGGGCTGGGCCGGGGCTAAAGGGACAAAACACGGGCCGAAGCTAAAGGGACAAAACACGGGCTGGGCCGGGGCTAAAGGGAAAAAACACGGGCCGGGGCTAAAGGGACAAAACACGGGCTGGGCCGGGGCTAAAGGGA
>VZSE01015380.1:0-40541 GCA_013398275.1 Promerops cafer | reverse complement strand
CCCAAAAAAAAAAAAAAAGCATAAGCTCCAAAAGGGCCAGAGTCAAAAAGCAAAAGGCACAAGACCCCAAAAGGCCACGCTCCAAAAGCCAGTTGGAAAAGCCCCGGGTTTGTGACGCACTGCTGTCTCCGGCCCTGCCTCCTCCCGGAGCCCGCAGGAGAGCTCTGGCAGAGACCTTTCGCCGTCTGATTGCGGTGTCCCCGCGGTGTCCCTGCCGGGGACAGTGTCCTCGGTGTCCCCTGTGGCTGCCTGTCCCTGTGGGACAGGAACTGCCTGCCGGGCACAGTCTCCCACAGGCGAGGCCTCCCTCCATCCTCTCGGTGCCGCCTGGACGCGGCACCTCCGCAGCCGCTCCCTCACAGGCCTCTCACAGCCAGGGTTGGAAAAATAAGACTAAAAAAAAGGTAAATTGGCTCCTCACAAGGGGATTAAAGGGGGCTGTAGGAGCGGGACCTTGTGTTTCGTACTTACAAATCTGCTTCTCTTCTCTCAGAACTTCCCCCTCTTTAGCCAGGAGCAGTTTGTCCCCGACTCCCTCAGAATTAATCAATTAATGAACTGTTGGTGATGTGCTACAACTGCAGGCACGGGCAATTCCTTGGGTGCCTTCATCCCCCATTTCCAATATGGGATCAGGATTTTCCCTAATAGATTTCTGCTAATTCCCTCTGAGATTGGAGCACAAACAAACACATCCCTGATTCCACCTTCCTCTTGCCATTCCCATCCTTTGAACACATGCCTTGGAAAAGGCCAGGAAAAGGGGGAACAGCTTCACAAGGACAGAGGGATGGATGGGGTATTGGGAAGGAATTTCTCTCTGTGAGGGTGGAATGGGATTTCCCAAGGATGCCCCATGCCTGGGAATGTCCAAGGCTAGGCTGGAGCACCCTGGGATGGTGGGAGGTGTCATAGAAATGCAGAGCTCATCCAAGAAAAAAAATGGGAATGTTTCTAGCAGCGAGAAAGTTGCAGGAAGCTCAAAAATGGGGATTCATTTCCAAGCACCAATCCTTGAAATCTGCCCATGAACTTCTCCTTTCCACAGGCTCTGTGGATGGTGGGAAAAGGCAGGAAAATTTCCCCCTTTTTCCAAGTCAAACAATAAATAAAGCAATCCCAGATCAATATTCCAACCCTTAGTTCCATTCTGCTTTTTAAATTCCAACTCGTCATAATTCACTTTTCCATAATAAAGCTTGGAAATCTCATCCCCATCAGGGGTTATTCCCTTAAATAACCTGTCCTGACTTTTAAAATTCCCTTTCTTAATGGACTAAAAGGAGCTGTGAGGGTTTCAGCAGCAGCTGTTGGGATGTTCTGCATCCTGACAGGAAATCCAGGCTGACACTTGCAGTGGGAGAATCCCAGGAGAGGCATCCTCAGTGCCTTCCTTGAACCTTTCTTTAGGTAAATTTTAATTTTTTCATGGATCAGCACAGCTGGAAAATGGACACAAAGTACTCCCTGTAAGTCTCCCCCAGGAAAAAAATTATTAAAATAAACACATATTAATTTTCCATCGTTTTTTCCCATTGCAGTTCCTCAGGAATGTGTTAATCCTCAGGGGATTCCTCCCAGGAAGAGCCACAAGGCAAAAAATTCCTTCAAGATTTAAAGAAAAAAAAAGGTGAGGAATGTTCAAGAGAGAATTTTGCATTTTTAAGGATTAAATTATGTCCAGCTCAAACAAAAACAAGGAAAATAAATCCCAGAAAAAAAGGCAATAAATCCCAGAATTTGGCATTCTAGGTCCATCTGCTGTTGGAAATATGGAAAGATCATCAAGATATTTTGGCTATAAAATACCTCCAGCAGGGGCAGATTGGGGGAAACCCTCCTGAGAAAAGTTGGAGTGAAAAACACCCAGAGAGAATGGAGGAAAGTGTAAAAAAGGGGGTAAAAATTATGAAAAAAGGGAAAAAACCCCAAAAATCAATGGAGGTGGTGGCACAGAAGGCAAAAATTGGAGGGAAAAGCCCCAAAAATGAGATTAAAAGGAAGAAATTGAGCAGACAGGAAAAAAAGCCTGGGAAAGGTCCATGAAGGAATACAGTGGCAGGAAAAATACAGTAAAAAGGGGGAAAAATGCACCAAAAAGTTGGAAAAATACTGTGAAAAGTGGAAAAAATACGGCAAAAAAAGGGAAAAATACAACAAGAAGGGGAGAATTACACCAAAAAGTTAAAAAATACTACAATTTTAAGTTAAAAACTGAATTTATTTCCCACCTGGGCAGTGGTGGAGCCTGAGCAGGGACAGGATCAGCCTCATCCCTGCTTGGAAAAAAGAGATTCCAGAGCAAGTGAGGCCATTAATTATTAATTAGCGGGGGAGAATTAAAATTGGAACGAAACCTTAGATAATTTAAAATAAACCTAAAGCAGAGCTGAGCTGCAGAGGGGGAGGGAGAGCTCTGGAAAAGCTGGGAAGAGCCACTCCAGAGGGATAAATAATTCACAGGGCTTTTCATTTATTCAGCTTTCTTTACTTTCCTAATGTCCCAGAGAGGGAGGGATGGGGATGAGCGGCTCAGGCAGGAGAGGAGGGAATGTGGAGAGCCCAGCAATCCCTGTCCTGCAATTCCAGCTTTTCAGGACATTTTTCAATCCCTATTTTACATTAAAGGTGGGATTTTATATCTGCTGATGTCCATGAGGTGGCTGAGGTCAGCCCTCGTTAATTGAGTTATTCCTGGAGCTGCAGGGATGTTCCTCTCCAGGTGCCTCTGGAATGAGCTCTGGGTGTTCCCAACCTCCTGCTCCAGGTCCCTGAGTGTGGAATATCATGGAATGATGGATTAGGAAGAGCTCTGGGCTCTCCCTGTTCTGGAGAGGATGTGGGAGCACAGGAGCAGAGGGAATGTGGGGAGCCCAGCAGAGCTGCTGCTTTCCCTCTCCTGCAATTCCAACCTTTCAGGACACGTTTTGATCCCTAATTTACACTAAAAGTGGGATTTTATCTCCATTTCTATCCATGAGGTGGTTGAAATCAGCCCTCTTTAATGAATTTATTCCTGGAGGCACAGGGCTCTGCCTTTCCTGGTGCCTCTGGAGTGAACACGGGGTATTCCCAACCTCCTGCTCCTAATTTATTCCCCATCCCGTATTTATTTCTCAGGCTCCCTAATCAGGAGGAAACAAGTGATTAGCGCTGATGGGAGGCTAATCAAGAGATTATCAGCGAGGGCAATAAAATCAGCGCCGGGAGACAAAAGAAATCCCTCCTGGAAATGCAAATTCCGGCTGGGACAACAGTCGCATTTTGGGCTCCGGCAAAGGGATAGATTTGGGTTGGGAGGGACTCAGGTGAGCTCAGAAAAGCGGAGTCAGCTTTAATTCCACGATTAATTTGCATTTTTGAGGTGACACAGCAAAATTAGGGATTTATTCATGGATTTGGGAGAAGTCTTCACTTCCCGGAGTGCGGTTTTATGGACGAGAGTGGGATGGGAATGATGGAGCTGAAGCCTGGAGCAAAGGGAGGGCTTGGAATCCACCCCGGCTGGGATTTTCCCAGTGGCAGGAAGAAAACCAGCGCCGGGAATTGCTCAGGGACCACCGGTGCCATGGAGCCATTCCCAAAGCAGGAATTGGTTGTGGAAAAGAAACCATCCCTCAAAAACCACCTGCAAAGCACATTTCCTGCAGGATTTCCTGAAGGGTCTCACAGCAGCACCCCAAATTCCTTTGCTCTGTGCCAGAGGGGCAGCTCTGATCCCAAATTCTGCTCCCTAAGGACAAACCCAGCTGGGAAGAAGCAATTCCTGGCTTTGAAAATGAGCTTTTTTTGAGCACCAATAATTCCTTTGTGTCATTTTCTTCATTTCAGGCCAGGGAATTGGAGGGCTGAGTGAAACTGGTGGAGACCAGAACCAAAAAGACCCATCCAGCTTTGATCCGAGGCCAACCCTCAGCTTAAAACTGCAATTTGATCCCAAAATTTCTCAACTGGAGTGACACTTTTTAAATATTAAAATGATTTTTTTATTTTTTAAATTTTTTAAATTTTAGGGTTTTTTTTATTTAAAAAAAATTAGTTGGTTTGAAATTTCTTTTTAATTTTAATTTATTTTAAACTCTGTTTTATTTTCCACCACACAAGCATTGCTAACCCCTGGTCACAGGAACAAATCTATCCAAGGACACCTCGAGGGTGCTCCAGTCCCTCACCTGGACACAGCTGGGTTGGGATAAATAAAAATCAAGGATTTCAAGGCTTCTCTCAGCCCATTTTTCCCAGCCCAAGAACAAAACCACCAGGAAAAATTCACCTCCCAGGAAACAGAGTAAAAAAATCCAATGGCAGCACAAACTCTGGCCAGGCTCTCCTGGAACCCAAAATGTGAGGTGGCAGCAGCAGAGAATTTAATGAAGAAAAAAAGAATAAATCATTTTCAGAGCAGCATTGATGAATTATTTTTTATCACTGCAGAGGGGAAAAAAAATCTCAATTTTCTTTGCTGGTTTCCATTTCTCCAATTCCTGTCAGCCAAAATAGTGAGGGACACAGAAACTTTTCAAATGAGATCCAGCAAATTTGTGGGAAAATAAATTTATTTGAGTTCCACACTTTTCACTTGATATTATTCCTGGGAAGAGGATTTGCAGCTGGATTTGCAGCTTCCCAGTGTCAATCTTTTCTAGGAATTGTTAATAAAAGTCAGATCTCCTGGGGGCAGAGGGAGGGGTTGTTGTCTCTGTTTCAAATCTAGAATATTGTAATAATCCCTCATTAATTCCATCAGCTCCCTGGCAGACAACTGCTGGATAATTGAAGGGGGAAGGATTTAAAGGAAGATCCTGATTTAACACCCAACTTCCATCCCAGTGAAATCACAACTCTGGGAAGAAAATTAATCTGAAAATTAAAGGTAAATGCCAATGGAAATGTCTTAACCCTTCATATAAATATTTTCACTCTTCCTCCCCTTTTTTTCCTGTTTCATCAACCTCTTTTTGTTTGTATTTTTTTTTAAAAATGTTGATCCAGGTATTCATGCTTTTTAGGATATTTTAAATATTCAATCTTCTATTTAAATTCTCTCATTCCTTTAAAAGTGAAGCAGAGCTGAGTATTAAGGCATGCATTAATATTTCTATTTTAGCTTTTCTTGTTCATTATGGACAAAAGCCACTACAGGAAATTGTTGTGTCCCCACCTCTGGTTTTTAACTGTCTCTTTGGGATTCCTGTTGGTTTGGAAGGAGCAGGGAATGGAGGAATTGAGAAGGAATGCAGGAATCTGGATCCATGCAGGGCCTGATCTGGTGGTTATAAACTCATTTATTGAATAAATCTGTGATAAGAGATAAGAACATCACAGCAGATAAACATCTGCCCACAAAGGTTAAACTTCAGGCTGCCTCATTTGGAGAAAATCATTGTTTTCCTAAAATAAGCAACCCATTAAAGTGGGAAATAACAGGAATAATTCCTGGAAGAGCCTCCATAGCTCTCCTGAGACTGCTCTGTATTGGCAGCCAGGGGAGCATGGCCCCCTAATGGGACAATTTAAATGCATAACAGCTCCAATAAACCCCTTAAAGGGTGTCCCCACATTCCTTATGTTGAGGTGGCTCCCCAGAAAATCCTGGATAACTCACAGGCCTTTAAAGCAGGAGAAAATATTGTCCTGGCTGTCTCAGGCTGGGCCATAACCAGTTGTGGAAGGCAAAACTCAAATTCACCTTTTCTTCCACAGGGCCCTGTGTTAAACAAACCTAAAAAAACCCCAATCTATTTCTGTGACCACGTCAGCGCCCCGAAAATAAAGCAACAGCAACCTGCAGTGATGGGGAAAATGCAAAGTTTGGGACAGCATCTGTGGGAGGAAAAGGCATGGATTTCATATTTTGGGAGGAAATGCCTCAGGAGCAGCTCCTGTTTGTCTGATTGTTTGAAGGCCACCCAAAATTGAACAATTTGGGTGTCCAGGCTCTCATGAACACCAGGAGATTTCAATTTCTCCTGATCAGATTGTCCAAAACCAATTCAGTTTTTCCTGATCCAATTGTCCAAATTCCCCCCAGGGTGTAATTAATCTGTCAGGTTAATTAGGCTCTGTTTTTACTTATTTAATTTTTTCCCCAGTTCTTGTGTTGAGGTAACAATTATTTGAGATTTATCAACACCTTCAAGTATTTGATCACTCCCAATCTTTCCTTACTGGGATTTTGCTCCTCACAAATTTGGACTGTCAGAAAGTCATGGCTGAAATGCCCAATTTTCTCCTGGAAAATTAAAAAGTAGGCCCCTGGCTTTGCTCAGGAGCAAGACTTGAGGTAAATTAACTTTCACTTTGTGTTTTGATGGGTGTTTAATGAACCCAGCATTGTTCAGCTGGAAATCTTGGAGCTATTTTTCATCCCAAACCTCTGCTGAGCAGTGCCTTTGACAGGTTATTAAGATTTTAGTGTCACTGTGGAAACATTTTTCCAGGCATCTTGGCTGTGATCAGGAGAGGTTTGCTGCTCCTTCTCCATCTGCTGATCTCCCCAACCAGCTAAATTTAAAAATCCAGCTCTTTTTTTTTGGAAATATTTAATAAGCAACGATTTCCAGTCCTGGATTCTTCCTCCTAAAGGCCAAGCAAGGCTTTCCCACCATTTAATTGAGGTGCTGAAGGGGAGGGAGTGGAGTTATCAGTCAGTGGGAAAAGTCAGGCTGCTCTGATAAATCCCCAAATTTTGGATGCAGGGAGAGACTCATTTAGGGACTGATCCCACAGCATCCCTGTGCCAAGGCATGCAGGAGATGGGATGCAGATGGATACCAAATATTTGTGTTTTGCACGTGTCCATCCATGTTCTGTGGAACAGGAAAACATCTGGATCATGCAATTATAAATTACTTCATCCATGGAAGTATTTCTATTAGGATACAGCTAAATTTCCCATTTACATCAAGGTGAATCCCCAAAACCTCAGGTGATTTCCACGTGTTAAGTGAAATTCCACAGGAATTAAATTTATCTCCAGCACTGATTTCACCAAGGAAATAAAAAACATAGTGGGACACCTTCCCCATCCCTGGGAGTGCCCAAGGCCAGGCTGGACAGGGCTTGGAGCACCCTGGGAGAGTGGAAGGGTCCCTGCCCATGGCATGGGGTAGGATGGGATTTAAGGTCCCTTCCCACCCAAATCATCCTGGAATTCTAGGAAAACACAGGAGGAGCAAAAATTCCAGCACTTTGGGAGCTCACTTTTAAACATCTAAATTTCTGACATGGATCAATCCAGAATATCCAGCCCTGCAGCCAAACCAGTGCTGGAATTACAAACACAGCTCATTCCCACTGGTTCAGCTGCTCTGTGACTGGAGAAGACACTAAAATAAACCATTAAAAGGAAAACACCCCATAAACCAATCTCATACTCAAGTTCCTTCTCAGCCCTAATTAAGTGGGAAAATCCCAACATCAGGTAATGCTAAAAATGACTTTAATTCAACTTTTAAAAAAGTCAATTTAATTAGAGTTTATACATGCACATTTTAAAAAAATCCCTCTTGGAAGTGCCCCAGCCTGGGAGTCAACCCAGATTTACCTGAATTAAACCTGCCCCAACCTGATTTGTTCTGTCACACTCTAAGCAAGACTCTTCTGCAACCTTCCCTCTCTTTCTGTTCCTGTTGCTGTAATAAAACATCATTTACTGAGGCTCATGTATCCCAAAAGAAATTCCATGAGTTTTTAGGACCTTTTCCACCATTGGCATCAACCCTTCCAGCAGACAAAGTTCCACTGTGTGGCAAAGGCTGGAAACAAAGGACAGTGGTGCTGTAAAAAACCAAATAAAGCCCTTCAGTGCTGCTGGAAAATGCATCCATTGACAGCCAGGAGCTCTGCAATTCCTTTTTCATGGAGAGAGGAGTCGGTGACAGCCTCTCATTTCTTTGCCATGATTATCTCATGGTGGGCCCAGCCTTTAATAAATGAAATAATTCTTTTTTTGTGTCAAAGAGCGGCGTTTAAAATAAAAGCATGGAGAAGATAAATCCCAAAACCAAGGACAGCTGAAAGGACATTGCCAGGGAAGATCTGAGTTTATGCTCTGAGGGAAATTAAGTGGGAACATTTGGAATTAAAATATCTCCTTGCTGGAAAGGGAAAAAAAGTGAATATTCTTAATTTTCTGGATCATTTAACTCCTCCTGGAAAACGAGTTGAGGAACTCTGGGATATTTTTACAGCATCAAGGGTTTGGGGATTTCTGATGATGTGATGGGTCAGGCTCAGGTTTGCAGGGAATCAGTGCCCTCACAAAGATTTCTCTGAGAGGGAGCAAGAATCCTTAGGGGAAGGCCACAATCCATGCACAAAATTGTGCAATTCCCTTTCTTCTGGGATAAGGAGCAGCAGAGGATCCATTCCATTAGAAGGGAATGAAGGAGTTCCTGAAGATGGACTTAATGAAGAAGTGTATCAGGATTAAAGGCATGGAATGGGAACTGGGATGTGGAAAAGCCAGACTGGGATTTGTATGTGCGAAGTCCAAGCTCCTCTGAGCCTCACTGCTGTCCTAGAGGAGATTTGGGGCTCTGTCAATGGTTTGGGGATTTTTTTCCCCCCCAGAAATGGGAAGGGACAGACAAAGATCCAGCCCTGCCCTACAGCCACCCATGGAACTCCACCCCACAGAGCGAATGTGGAATTATTTTGGAAGAAAATCCAGGAAATATTTGGCTGTCGGGAAGAGGAAGATCAAAATGGGCCCCAGGTGGGCAGGAGGCCACAGCAGGAATCCCAGTCTTGGGAGAGACACCAAGGCCATCATTCCATGGGATCACAGAGTCCTTAAGGTTGGAAAAGACTCTCAAGATTAAGTCCAACCATCAACCCATGTTCACCACTCAATAATGTCCTCAAGTGCCACATCCACACATTTTTGGAAAGCTTCCAGGGATGGTGAATCCATGAATCCACCACTTGCCTGGGCAACCTATTTTAATTTCTCTACATCCCAAAAACCACAGCTCTGGACTAAAAATACTGAATTCTCTACAGCACCTCCATATTCCCTTTCCATTTCCTTCGAGGTAGGAAAATAGGAAATCTATTCCTGAAATTTGCCTTCAAGATTTCATATTTAAGTTTGCATCCCAATTTTGTAAAATCAAACACAGGAGACAAGATAAATCCCCGGCATTCTGGGAAGCACAGCAGGTTTTTACAGGAGAGGGGGAAACAGGCACTGCAGTGTTCATAAATAGCATGAATTCAGCACAGGAAATATTATGACATCTTCATCTAATTTACATAATTTACATAAAAATAAAATTACAGGGGAATATCCAATTCCTGCACGCAAAACCTTCTCTTCCTTTCCCTCCCTGAATGAGATTCTCCTTTTGCTTCTCAGCAGATTTTATCCAATATCTGGGATTTCTGGACACTAACATAATCAAATCTAACAATAATTTGATTTTCTTCTGAGCTCCTCAGAGCACCAAAGCGATTTTATTATTCTGAGGATGGTTTGAAAGCATCTTTATTGAAGGCTCATAAATGTCTTTAAAGCTATCTTGGTGCCAGTGGATCAAGAATACTCCTGAAATTCCTTGTTATGCCTTGTACCTGAAAAATCCATTTGGAACAGCTTCTGCTGTATTGAATTCCTGTCTGGAGCAGCTGATTTAAGCAGCTGATAGAGGATGGCAAGTGGCCCATTCATTGTGTTATCATTTTATACACTCTGTCCATAAAACCCCCAGGAGAAGGATGGACTGTCTGTCCATGAGAAATAATCCACTGGCTGAGGTTTATTGGAACAGAGATGGAATTTTAAATACCTTGGAAAAGCCAAAGCGTGGCTGCTGACATGATTGGAGCAGCGTCCTCCAAGCTCCACGTTCAGGCTCGGAATGAGAGGAATTAATGCAATTAAAGCAGCGCCTTAATTAGGAACTGGAAACAAGGGTTTAGTTGGAAAAACAAGAGCTCCTAAATTTTCAAATAATGAAGGGCTGGTGTACACACGGTGTGGGGAATGTGTTATCAGAACAGCAGGAAAATGTCCAATGCAATAAAGAACAGGAATATTCCACAGTTCACCTCTGGCTCTGGTGGGAACTGCTCAGCTCCCAGCATTTTCCTGCTCTGGCTAACAGAGGGAAAAAATATTTAATTCAATGTCAGCAAAGAAGGGCAAAATAAGGTCAAAATTTCAGAAGTCACCAGTGAAGGAAAGTTTAAAGCACAGTCCGGGGGATAAAGACACAAGTAGGGTATGAGGTGATCCTGGTGCTGCTAAACAAAATCTTACTAGAGAGAAGAGCCTGGGAAATGGGAAACCCTCCAAAATTCACTGTTACATGGGTAGGACAGAGGAACTTTGGGGAATTTTGGGGTTCGGAAAAGCTGATACTTCAAAGGAAAGGGAGAAAGAGCAGCAGAAGTTAAGAAAGGGAGAACCGAGTGATGCAATCAAATAAATCATGGAAGTAATGAATAATCCAGAATAAAGCCCAAAGTCCACTGCTGGACTTAGCTGAAGGGTGGCTTTGCCAAAAATTATTGGTATGAGAGATGGGGTTGGGAGAAAATCTGAAGACCTGAGTAACTCCAGCATAGGAATGTCCATTAAAACTGGATTTAATCAGGTTTTGTTGAAGACCTGAATAACTGTGATGTGGGAGTGTCCATTAAAACAGGATTTAATTAGGTTTTGTTGAGAAGCAAAGCTGCCCAGCCTTCCTCCCAAAAGCATCACCCAAGGTTGGGCTCCAGGATGGGCAGAGCAGGGGGGACATGAACCACCACCACCAGGGCACCTCCCTGCTGCTCACTTTGGGTATTTTGTTAAAATTCAAATGGCTTTTTTTTGCTCCCAGTGTAAAATTTTCACTCTCTTGAAGAAATTCCCAAAGAAAATATGGCTTTTAACTTAAATGCTTCCCTAAAATGTCATTTATGTCTTCCTAATGACCTTCAGCTGACCTTAGAAAGTCATTTCACAGGTGGAAAATTGCCTCAAAAAATGGACTTATTGAAACAGAGTCAGAATCTCCCAAAACCCAGAATAATGATTATCATTTGCTTAAATTCCAAGCAGTGAAATAGCTCAAATCATATTTATTCCCACAAAAACGTACTTTTCCGGTGTATTTACTCTGAAAATTCATTTTACGAGCAGAAATCAATACTCTGCCCTTTGGAAGGAGATAATCTGGATATATTTGGGAAGATCCATTGTTCTGTAATAGACCCCACTAAAGTGCTGCTGCCACATTTCAGTGGTGATAGAGCCACTAAAACAATTTAATGGCTCAGGATGGGGCAATTTCCATTGGATTTTCCCTCCATCCCAGTAAATTTCTATTAAATATATTTTATACATCTAATTCCTCCTGGTCTAATCATGACTTTATTGTCCAATACTTAAATTTCTTACATTTTCCCCTCTTTTTTGGTCCCATGAAAACAGAATTCATTCCAGCCAGTGAAGATAATTCCTTGGGGGAAACCTGTGGCTGGAAATCTCCCAGTCTCAAATAATTCCATGTTGGAGGCACGGCCCCATTCCCACTCTTTCCTTCCCATTCCAAATCCATTCCCTTTTCCTGCCCTGCTGCAGTAGTTGACTCTGGATCGAGCTCTTTGATCTCTGTCATCGGCAGCACTTGGGAAGGGTGACAACAAAAGGCCTCGTTATTTTGGATTTGCCAGATCCTGGTATTCCCAGTAATTCCTAGGAATTATTGGTGTGCTCTGCTGTGTCCTCTCCTCATCCGTGCCCAGCTCTCAGGTCACCAAAACCCAAAGCTGTGATCCCAGAGGGTCTCATTGGAAGCTCTACATGTTTTAGGGTATTTTAGCTGCGCATCCTAAAGAGCAGGAGAAGATGGGATCTTGTCCAGCCTAAAGAAATCAGGCCATTGTCATCATTCCCAAAGATTGCAAATGCCATCAGCAAAGCTCACTGGTCACAGAGCAGAGAATCATGGAATTGTTTGGGTTGGAAGGGACCTCAGAGGTCATCCAGTCCCACAGCTTCCACTGTCCCAGCTGCTCCAAGCCCTGTCCAGCCTGGCTTTGGACACTTCCAGGATTCCAGGGGCAGCCACAGCTGCTCTGGGAATTCCATCCCAGCCCCTGCCCACCCTCACTGGCAATAATTCCTTCCCAATATCCCATCTCACCCTGCCCTCTGGAAGTTCCTCAGGCAAAGGAAATTCTGGATTTTCAGTGTGTTGTCACAGGGCTGGAGAGAAACCCCCCCAAGAACTTTCTGTGATGGTGCAAATCTGCTCTGCACCCCCTGCTTAATTAAGCATTAAAGTCTTCATTCATTTTATTTCCATTTTGGGGCCTGGCGTTGTAAAAGGCAAGCAGTGGAATTTCCCTGCTGTGGGAATAAATGAGATATTGTAAATAGAATTAGCTTAGAAGGTATTTATAAAGGATTCAGGCAAATTTCCCGAAGTGGGGCATAAATAAAACCATTTTTGAGACCTCTCATTCATACCCACCAGAGCCATCTCATTGTGAACGTTCACAGAGCTAAACCCACCCCAGAACTCAAAAAACTGCTCTCAAGTGTCTCAAGCAGCCGAATATTCCCACAGAAACATCATCAGAAATATCTTAGTGGTGGTTTTATCATCAACCAAGATCATTTCTGGATTGATTTTGCTGCTGCTAAGCCACAAGGACTCAAACTGACATCAAGAATCACATCAATACCCAACCTTCAGTACACACAACAGGAAAAAGAAGAAATTATTGGTGTTCTGCTCCCACCAGCAGAAAGGATCGAGAGGGTCCTTTTGTATCCCAGCAGTCCAAATCCCATGAGATAATATTTGTAAGGGATTTAAACTTGGATAATCATTGGGGATGATTATGTACACAAATAAACACAAACTCAACATCTATTTCTCCATTTAAAAAACCCATTTAAAAGACAAATTCCATGTTAGGCCACAGCACTGTGAATTCCCTGCTCACATTTAGAACTGAGATTATCCAAAGCAAATGAGGGGGATTGAAAACAACTTTTTTTCCCATGTTCCCTTCATTCCAAGTGTTATCTGACAGCCACATCAGCGCTAATGTTTCTCCCCAACCCATCAAGTATTTGATTTCTAATTAAGGCCTTTTCATCTCAGTTGGATTTGTCTCCCTCATCTTTAATTATGTTTCCATCCACGCTGCTCAAGAGCAAGGATTTGCATTTTTCCATTATATAGAAATCACATTGTAAATATTTATCAGAGGGTTCCCTGTCTGCTGCTCATGGATTTGGGAATTCAGGCACACAGGAAAGAGGGAATGTTCACCATATTAACACCCCACTGCTTGTTAGGATTTCGCTGCCTCCCATACCCTGATTTTCCCTCTCCCTCAACTTCCCATCGCTCCAGCAGGTGCAAAACACACCCGGGAATGTCACAGACACCAGTGGAAAAATGGGATTCTCCTGGGAGGCCTAGGAACACACAAAGGCTGCAGAGAGACTTTGTTCTGTTTTAGAACCAAACCTTAATAAATCACTGAGAAAAGTTCCAGCTTTGAAGGTACCACACAGGGCAGGAAGGACAAACAAACTGGGGGTTGGGGCAGAGGAGTTCAGTCCTGGCTCTTTTCCCCACGGGATATTTCTGTGGCATCAACCGATGGAGAAAGGGTGGGGAAATGACCATTCCTGTTTGGAAAAGCAGGTTTTGTGTGGTCACACCTCTGAATAAAAGCATTTCCTGGTACAAAGTTGCCTGTTGAAGCACTTGGATCAAGCAAAAAAATGGGAATTTTACGGAATCACTTCCTGCCATTCTCATGAGCATCCCAATGATTTTTAGGAGAGGAATGAGGTGCCTTGCCGCGATGGGAGGTCAGGAGTGGCAGGGTTGGGGTTAGATCCTCATTAAAGGGCAGCGAGCCCCGAGTCCCGGCCGAGGAGCGAGAGAACCTCGCCGCTGTCCGCGGTGCTGAACGCCCGAGCGCCGCCACCGCATCCCGGGGGGATCCCGCTCCTCCCCGGGCAGCCCAGCAGGGTGGGAGCTGGGCTAACACATCCTCCTGGACAGGGAACGCTTCCTGAGAGCCCGCCTGGAATGCTGCACCCACACCTGGTGTCCCCACAGCAAGAAGGACGTGGGGCTGTTGGAGCAAGTCCAGAACAGGCCGTGAAGTTGATAAGGGGGCTGGAGATCTTCCCCTGTGGAGACAGGCTGGGAAAGTTGGAGTTTTTCAGCCTGGAGAAGAGGAAGTTGTGTGCAGAGCTCAGAGCTCCTTCCAGAATCTGAATGGGGATACGACGGCGAGAGACTTCACTGGGAACTGGAGTGACAGAACAAGGGAATGGCTTCAAGCTGAAGGAGTGGAAATTCAGATGGGATGTTGGGAAGGAATTCCTGGCTGGGAGGGTGGGCAGGACCCAGCACAGGTGCCCAGAGCAGCTGTGGCTGCCCCTGGATCCCTGGCAGTGCCCAAGGCCAGGCTGGACACTGGGGCTGGGAGCAGTCTGGGACAGTGGGAGGTGTCCCTGCCATGGCAGAGGTGGGGTGGGATGAGCTTGAAGGCCCCTTTTAACCCAAACCATTCAGTGATTTCAGAGGAAAAAAGCAGAAACCCATCTCGGAAGGGAAGTTTTGGCACTTTTCTACACAGTAACAAAAAAAGAAAATATTTACAAGGAAGAACATTATTTGATATGTTNGGGACAGTGGGAGGTGTCCCTGCCATGGCAGAGGTGGGGTGGGATGAGCTTGAAGGCCCCTTTTAACCCAAACCATTCAGTGATTTCAGAGGAAAAAAGCAGAAACCCATCTAGGAAGGGAAGCTTTGGCACTTTTCTACACAGTAACAAAAAAAAGAAAATATTTACAAGGAAGAACATTATTTGATATGTTATACATCTGTCATCTAATTTCTTTTTAGCAAAAATTAACTCACAAAAGGAAAACAAAAGTGAGTGAAGACAACACAGCTCCAGCCTGTGTGCTCCTCATACCATAATCTGATCAGTGATCAATAACAGATCTTTTCCAACAGTTAAAAACTGTTTGTATCACACACACACAAACCTTTTTTTGCTACGAAGCAGCAGCCAAACAAGAATTCTCCGTTTCCCATTTCATCCCTCAGGCTCTGACATTCCATCCCTTCCATGAGTTCTCTCCATGGGGTGAACCCCGTGTTGTACCCCACAAACACTCGGACATGGAACCATCATCTTCTCCCCACAAGTACAGAGCTCCCAGATGCCCTTACGGAACTCCCAAACATCCCAAAAGCATCATTTTCCAAACGAGATTAGTGCTGGAGAAACTCTGGAGCACCCGGGAACGTCCCTGCGCAGGGTACGAGGGACCTCTGCTGGAAGCAGATTCCAGTGGCAGATAAACATTTATATCCTCGTTTATTCCTCTAATTAAAGGAAGCAAACCCCTTTAATCCATGAAACATCAGTGTCTGACCCAATATTCCAACCCACTTTATCCTCCTGCTCTCCAGCTCCCAACTAAAAATAAAGCAGTGCCCTCAGGAATATTTTATTAAATTCTGTCAAGCACCACGTCCCAAAATAAACCTGCAGGAAACAGCTTCACTTTGGGCCTTACATCAACACTGGAAAGAGTCAAATTATCCCCAAAATTCCAAGATCAGAGTTTTTAGCTTGGAAAAGCTTTGTTTGATCAGTGCCTTGGGCTTTACAAGATTGGAATCACTCCAGCTTTGCAACTCAAGGCAGAATTAAATTTATTCAGCTTGAAGAACACCACTAACAGTGATTCCCAGATTTTTGTAGGGATTCAGAAGCCACCAAATGCTGTCCTGGGAGTGGCAACAGCCACTGACAGTGAGGATCCAGCCAACCTCTTCCCTCCTCAGGAGCAGGGAGACACTTCCTACAGCACACACCATGGCAATTCCCGCTCCTGGAATTCCTGAATTATTCCATGCACTCCAGTCTGTAATTCCCTCAAATCTTGTCTTCTGTCACAACGCTGAAGGCAACATGTCCAGACTCTGTATTTATTTATTTATTGACCTAAAAATCCCAATTCAGAGAGAGTCACAGAGCTATTTGTATTGCAGAAATGGGATCTGTATTTGGGGTTTATTTAGGGTCACCTTAAAAAGAGAAACGTGGCCTCCAGCCACTGGTCAAGGCAGAATATTTGTTCCAAAATCAAATTTAATTTTGATCCCCTAAATCAACTTCTCAAAGTTTCTTTTAGCAAATATAAAAATCAACCAACAAAACAAAAGCAAAAATCAACCAAGAAACCACACTTTGCATGAAAAGCACCACAATTTGAGGTTTTTTGGGAACACAATATCCTAAACACACAGGACCACTTGGAAGCACCTTTTTTCCAGCAAAAGCACCTCCAAAATCTGCTGAAATCCAGGTCTGATATCCACAGTCACACATCCTGATGAGCCTACAAGAGGAATCTCTGCCTGGAGGTCCTTTGAGACACCTAAAAATCCCTTTTGAACCCATTATCAACCCAGTGAACCCACAGCTGAGCTTTCACTTAGCCCAAATCCCAGAAAGGAAGCCAACAAAGGAAAAAGGAGGAACTCCAGCTGGACTCACGGGGGTGCTGCTGTCGGAGAAGGTGTTCATGCTGACAGACCTGCTCATCTTGCCCGAGGCTGGCGACCTTGGGGACGTTGGGGACGTCGGGGATGGGCTGCGCTTGTCCCGTAGCTCCGGGGATGGGGACAGGTCCTGGCGCTGCAGGTGCTCACGCCATGCTCGCTGGATGCTGAGGGAGCAAAGGATTTCAGTCCAGATCCCTGGCTCCAAACATTGGGACTGGGGGGTTCCTGTGTTTTGTTTTCCTACCTGGGTAAGGATCACGTGGTACTACCTCTGTAGGGTTTGTATAAGGCACCGCTGGGATAATTTAGGGTATTTATTAAGGAGAGTCAGGGAATTCTGGAGTGGTTTGGGTTGGAAAGGACCTTAAAGATCACCTGGTTCCAAACTCCTACCAGGTTACTCAGAGTCCAACCCAATCCCAAAACCGATGGAAGTGATTTCAGTTGAGGCCATCCAGAACTCGGAATTTTTCCTACATTCCACAATCAAAATAAAAATATCCATTTGTCCATTTGAAGGAACTAACAACCTTCCACATCTTATTTTTATACCACATTTCAGATTATAATGCAGATAAAACTGGAATTTGAGAGCCAGAGCAGTATCATGGAATTATGGAATGCCAGAATGGTTTAGGTTGGAAAATGTCATCTCATTCTATCCTCTGGGCAGGGACAATTTCCACTATCCCAGGTTGCTCCAAACCCCATCCAACCTGGCCTGGAACAATTCCAGCATCCACAACTTCTCTGTAGGATTAGCTCCTTGTAGGATTTTTAAGCAATTGTGGGTTTATTCACTGGGATGAGCAGTATTTACATATTTATATTTACATATTTATATTTGCATATATTTCTATTTTAAAGCTGGAGAATAGACTGAGCTTAATCATAGTTACCCTCCTAGAAAGCTCCCTAAAAATGGATTCTTTTATCTGGCTTTTATTTGCATGACTAAAAGGTTAAAAGACACCAGGTTTTAATTTGAAACTTCATGTCCTTTTAATATTTTAATATGCATTCGTATTTGAATGGCCTGTAAGTGAGGCAGTGTTTGCTGGATGGAGGCGATTCCTGCACCAGGGCTGGAGGATCCATGCTGGGAGAGGCTCCAAAAGGAATCCTGGACTCTGATAAATACGTGGGGAAGTTTTAATTATTCAAAATCAAGACTTTTAGTATAACTGACCCCAGAGGAAACTCCATATCATGGAATGTACAGCAAAAATTAAAATAATTCTATAATTCGAGAGGGTTGATTTAGGATATGAGGAAGGATTTTTTCCCATGAGGGTGGCGAGGTAGAGATGCCCCATCCCTAAAACCACCCCAAATCAGGCTGAATTGAAGCCATCCCTGCTCAGGGCTGAACTAAAAGGTCTTTAAAGGTTCCTTCCAACCCGGACCATTCCGTGAATCCTCGGTTCGGTGGCATTTGGAAGTTCGGGGGCTCGCTCCCGGAGCCCCGGGATGCGCATCCCTCCCCTCCCGGCGGTGCGCTAGGTGTCAGCGTGCGCCTCGGCTGAGCGCCGGGGCTGCTCCTCGGCTTCCCGAGGAAATCGCGCTTTTCCCGAGCCGCAGGGCTGTGCTGCCCTTCCAGGGCTGCTCCTTCCAGGGAATCCCTGGGAAACTGCTGTTACATGGGAAAAACGCCTCGGAAAAGGCTCTGTGCTGCCATTCCCTCCTCTGGCTTCTCTGCACACGGGGAAAAATCCAGCAGATTCCCAAATATTCTTTAGTTACACAGAGGAAATGACAGAATTTAACTTTGATGTTAAACATCTGATGTTTAACATTTGAAACTCGGTTCAAAGGGAATCCGTGTGATTCTGGGATTCATCCCAGGATGGTTTGGGTGGGAAGGGAATGTGGATCCCATCCCATTCCACCCCTGCCATGGCAGGGACACCTCCCACTGTCCCAGGTGCTCCCAGCCCCAGTGTCCAACCTGGCCTTGGGGACTGCCAGGGATCCAGGGGCAGCCACAGCTGCTCTGGGAATCCCATCCCAGCCAGGAATTCCCAATTCCCAATATCCCATCCATCCCTGCCCTCTGGCAGTGGGAGCCATTCCCTGGGTCCTGTCCCTCCATGCCTTGTCCCCAGTCCCTCTCCAGCTCTCCTGGAGCCCCTTTAGGCACTGGAAGGCCACAATTTGGTCACCTTGGAGCTTTTTCTTTTTTCCAGGCTGAACAACCCCAATTCTCTCAGCTCCACATTCTTGAACATCGAGAACTTAATTAATTGGCTAGTTGGAAGCTCTTTTATCCAGTTACACAGAAATCCAGGCTGGATCCAGTGGGGATCCTGCAGCTCAGGAATTGGACACCCTCAGCTGCATTCCAAGGCAGACCCAACACTTTTCCTTACTCACATTTTCACTTTGGATTCCAAGGGCTGGAGGTTGATAGGATATTCCTGGATATTATTTTCTTCATCCATGGTGAGCTGATGGCTACGGGAAAGAAAAGGAAATGGGTTTAACGTGTGCCAGCCTGACATTCCTGCAGCCCTGTGAATGAATTCCATAATCTGGACAAGAACAAACAAGAGCTGCTGATCAGAAGGTGTTGCTGTCTTTGGAGGAAGTTATCTGGACCTCTGTGTCCAGCTCCCAACAAAAAAATGGGAATTTGGATCCAGTTTTCCAGTGGGAACCTGCTTGAATCCCTGTTTGAAATCTCCCAGCTGCCACAGCTCCAGGGACAGGCACAGCCAGCAAAAGAGCTGCTGTAAATAAAATTTTAAAAAAACAAAAAACCAAAACAATACCAACCCCCTGGCAAATCTAACAGATATTCCTGCTAAATTAACTTCCATCCCCACAGCCACGCTGGAAAAGCTGGAGAGGGAAATGGAAAGGAGCAATGGGAATGCTGGCAGCAAATGACTCACAGCAGCAAAAGCCATGTGGGGGGTGAAGAATAAATTCTTTTTAATGAATGATGGCCGAGGAGTTGCTGCTGGGAACTGATGGCTTGAAGAAAGCAGTCTGAAAATGCTGGAATATCCAAACCCAGCATCTGGGAACACTGCCTTGGATGGGAGCAGCAGCATGGATTGCATGGCAGCTCTTGGCAGCGAAACTGGGGAGATCAGAGCCCAGCCTGTGCAGTTATTTTGAGACTTTATTGGGCACTCAATGATATCGTGGTCAGAAATTGTCCTCTTGTAACTAAAACTGGGGATTGTTTATGGGAGAAAGCAAAATTTGGGATTTTGTCTGTGACAAAGAGGATCCCTCAGCAAAGATTTCACACCTTGGAAAATCCATTTCACTTTCTCATGGGTGAGATATTTTGGAAAAGGCATATTTACCTTTGGAGCGAGTCTTTACCATCATTGACCTGTTCCAGGGTGTGCTGGAGCCTCCTGAGTTCTTCCTGCAAGGAGAGAGAGAAAAAATGTCATTATTTTTATAGGAAGCCCTTGGAGATTCCCTCTCAGCCTCAAGACAAACCAAGTTTTGAGTCAACCCCAAAACAGAAACAACCCCTTCAAGTGCCACCTATGAGATTTTAAACTTAGAAATCCATAATAATGACAAAGAAACCAATATTTTATTGATAATCCAGCACAAGTTTGAAAGGAAATACCAGAGCTACAAAAGGAATACTCAGAGTAAAAGAGGGAATTTTCTTTCCCATCTTGGGTGTCTCTGATTTCAGAGATGGTCTTGGGAAGAGCACCAGCTCCTGCTTCCAGAATCTTTGTTCTGCAGTCAAAACCTATTCAGGCTCTTAATGAGGAGATTTCCAGCCTGCACCAGTTCCCGTTCCAGCACCAGTTTAACGTGGCAGATGTGGAGCTGGGAATCCCCACCTCTCTGGTAATTCCCAGGAAAAATCCATCCCTGGCGTTCAGCACAGAGGTTTGGATTAAAAAATGCAATTCTTCTGAGGCACAGCTCGGTTCAGAGATAACCACACAACCTCTCTCTCCCACATTTTCCCTCTGGCAGTTTTTCCAGCCTCCTCCAGAGCTGGGTACAGTAATTTAGAATGTGAAAACAATTTGCAGTTGACTTTACCCATAGCTCAGGGTGCCAAAAGCTGCCTGACTTCCATAAATCACTCCTGGTGTTTGACATCATTTTCTATTAACCCGGGGGTGAAGACTGAACAGAGAACAAAAAAGCAAAAGCCAAAATTGGTTGTGATGTTTTTGAATATTCCGAATTAAACACCACTGGGCAGTGCCTCTAAAAGCTGGGGTAAAAGGCAGCTCTGGAAGGGGCACAGCGAAGTGGGGGAGACAGGGAATCGATCCTAATTCCAGCTGGAGCATTGATCGGCGCGCCTCGCAAGGGCGCTGATGGAGCTGCCCGTGGTGCTGAGCCCGTGGAGAGGGCTTGGAAGCTGCCGGGGCACGGAGGGGCACAGGGACAGCCGGGGTGGTGCCACCCCCAGCTCCCCATCCCGCCCGGAGCGGCCCGGCTGCAGGCTCCAGGGAATTACCGGGAAGGGATCCGCGCTCCTGGAACCCGGGATGGGTTACGGTGCGTGTCTGAGCCCGGAGAAAACAAATGTATTGTGAAACTTCCTGGGCTTTGCTTTTCCCTCCTTCAGCTGGATACAGGCCTGGACAGCTCCAGACACGGAGACACTGAGGGGGAAAAAATCCAGGAAAGCTTGAGGAGCACATTCAGAGCAACCTGAGGTGTCTTTTCCTAGTCCTTAACGTGCTCATTCCATTTATCCATTAATTGTTTTTCAGTCTGAGCATACCCAGCGTCCTGGGGTTTGTTAATTTTATGTTTTTTCATGTTTTTTATTGCTTTAATTGCACGACCCACTTGAGTCTGGATTACTTTGGAGAGGAATCCAAGGAGATTGGAACGCAGGCAGGGTGAACTCCAGCACGGCAGGGAGGGGGAGGTAGGGGAAATCTGACATGACAGATCCATTTCTGAATTCCCAGGGGAGGGGTTTTCCCCAGAAAAAGCAGGAAGCTCTTTTTATAGCTCCTGAGCCTGCTAATTTTAGTGACAGCAACAGAGGAGTGTCTGAAACTGAAAGGAAATCTATTAATCCAATTTTCAGCTTTTCAGCATGGGGGAATGTCTGTAATTCTCACAAAAGAGGGATGAACTAGTTTGGGAATCAGAAGGTTCCTGAAAAAAAATAACAATCCCATCTATGAAAAAGTATTATTTCTACAGTATTTTCTTCCTGGGATTTTGGGAGGAAATCTGAGGAGTCTGGGGCATGGAGGAGGCTCAGGGGGACCTTGTGGCTCTGCCACAACTCCCTGACAAGAGGGGACAGCCAGGCTGGGATGGGGATCTGCTCCAGGGAACAGGGACAGGAGAGGGAACGGCCTCGGGCAGGCTCAGGCTGGAATCAGCAGGAATTTCCCCATGGAAAGGGGCTCAGGCCTTGGAACTGCCCAGGGAGGGTTGGAGCGCCCATCCCTGGAGGTGCCCAAGGAATTCCTGGATGTGGCACTCGGTGACAAGGTGGAGATCGGGCACCAGTTGGATCCTGGAGGGCTTTTCCAGCCTCAGTGATCCCGGGATTCTGGGCATGAGCACGAATCACAGCACTGGAGAGTAGAAAATCCCTGCCAGGCTTGCCAGGTGAAGCGAGCCCAGATGGGAAGGAGGCGGCTCCGGAGCTGCTGAGGAGTGAAATCTCCGCTCTCAGACGCCGCCGGTGGCTCCGGAGATGTTTTTAATTGCGGGCGGTTGCTCGGCAACCACATCCCGTGTGCGGCAGCGCCGCTCTTCACCTGGAGCAGGGAACACCGGGATGGCTCCTCGGGAACACCAGGATGGCTCCTCGGGAACACCGGGATGGCTCCTCAGGAACACCAGGATGGCTCCTCAGGAACATCAGGATGGCTCCTCAGGAATACCAGGATGGCTCCTCAGGAACAAACATCAGGATGGCTCCTCACAAACATCAGGATGGCTCCTCAGGAACACCAGGATGGCTCCACACAAACACTGGGATGGCTCCTCAGGAACATCGGGATGGCTTCTCCCAAACCTGAGCAGGGCCAGGAAACAGCGACAGCAACGAGCCACGAGTGCTCCTCCTCAAGTTGTGCCTCTGATGCCCAGCAGCAGGAAAAGCCAAGGAAACTCAACTGCAGGTGGAACTCGTCTCTCGTCCTCCTCCTTCCCACCAAACCAGTCTGGAATTCCATGTCATGAGTCTGCCCCCAGGGTCCATGGGATGTGGAGATGCTGCTCATGTTGGAGGCTGGTGGGCCATGGCACTCCAAGGAAGCCTTGGAGCACACACTGAAGTTCATCACAGTCCTGGATCTGTTTTCCCAGTCCTGGATCTGTTTTTCCAATACTGGATCTGTTTTCCCAGTCCTGGATCTGTTTTCCCAGTCCCGGATCTGTTTTCCCAATCCTGTTTAACACACCCAAACCTGAGCAGGTTTCAAGTGGCAGCTGAAGCAGAAGGGTTTTGAACTGGGATCTCAAATCCCATCTCATTCCATCACCTGCCACGAGCAGGGACACTTCCACAGACTGGGATGCTCCTGCTGATCTGACACAGGGATTGGGATGCACAGGACCCTTGAAATCAACCCAGAGCTAAAACAACAACCCCTTTTTCCCTGGAGGCCCCGCTCCAAAGTCAAAGCAGAACCATGGCATCATTCCCAAGGTTTCCCAGCTCCTCAGTTTCCCCATTCCCATTCCCACAGCTGCCTCCTGTGCTGTGGGAAGCGCTGGGCACTGAGCACAGAGCAGGTTCTGGGTGTTTGACTGACAGAGTCCCCCAGCATCCAGCAGGGCCTTGGGATAAAGGGCACCCCAGGAAAACCTGAAATGCAAACAAAAAAAGCAGCACGGGAAGCTCTGAGATGGAAACTGGCCACATTCAATCTGGGGAAGCAAAGAGCTCCTCTGGGTATGAATAATTCACAAACAGCCTCAGACAAATGATCTCAGGTCTAGAAGGAAATGGGAAAACCTCTGGAGGCTGCAGCTCTTTTTATTCCTGCCTGGTTCCTGCTGAATGCTGTTTTCTCTGGGGTTATATTATACTCTTAAAAAAAAAAATATATATGTATATCTAAAGAGTTAGCCTGGATGTTCAGAGAACACAGCAGACCCCAGAGAAATCCCTTCATTTTATATTCATCTCTGGCTGGTAAATTATTCATTAACAGGGATTACGCAATGGGGGAAAAATTAAAAATTGGCAAATTAGTTTTCATTTGTTGACGTTAATTATTTAGTGTTCTTCCCTTTTATTAGAGGAAACACAGAGGGGGATTAGTCTTGTTCTGGCACTCTGAGTTTGCTCCCCAGACAAATCCCAAGTTAGCACTGCTGTGGCTACTTCTGTGGAAAATCCACGGGAATGTGACTCCAGTGCTGAGGTGTTGGGGCAGAGCTGGATTTCTGAATTCCACAGAAATTCTGGATGTTTTTCCACAGCACTTTGTAAAAAACCAGGCAGGTGGGGCTTTATTTCCAGATATCACCCCAGCCACAGCGTTAATGGAGATCCCATTAATTAATCTCCCTGAGCTCAGCCACAAACACCCAGCATTCCCATCAACCTCATTGCAATAAAGAAATATCCTGATATTTAACGGGCAGTGGAAATGGAATTGTCTCCGGAGCAATTTGGGTTGGATTTTGCAGCCTCTCTGCCCTGAAGAGCATGAGGCAGGAGAAGTTAATCACAAATGCTGGAGGCAGACTAAAACTGAGCTTTGCTTCCCAATATCCAGCTCTCCCTAGTCCTGCTCCTCAGCTCACAGGAGCTGCCAGGAGAACTCGTTCAACACCTCATCCAATTTTTCTTCCTTCTAATTTCAGTGGCTGCTCCATCCTGAAAAGCTGGAAAAGCTTTGATTCCTCCCAGCTTTTCTACCCAGGCAGCCACACAACTTCCAGCCTCAACTCTGATTTTTCAGGAATACTCTCCAAGTGAAACCTGCCACTCATTTATATCAATATGTATCAAATAGTAATAAAATAGTGATTAAACCCCCACCTGGCTTTGTGGGAGTCCCCATTATGACCAAACTATACTCATTTCAAGTTTTTTAACAAGTTCCTGAGAGATGAAACTGCTCTTGGTGCTGCTCAGCTGAGAGTAAATAATCCCAGCTGAGCCTTCCCAGGGAAGTTCAATTCTTCTATCACAGAGCCAAAATCCCAGTTTTCTGCAGCAGCTGGTCCTGCTCCATGAATTTTATTGCTGGGAAATGTGAAGGTGACCCCAGGACCTGCAGCATCCTCAGTTTATTCAGGTGGGCTCAGCTTATGAAGAACTGAATGAAACAATATTGGCTTGATTGGGTTGTTAATTCTGCCCTCCCTGGCTGAGGATTTTGGTGCATCTTTACAAGGGAAGGGCCTTTTCCCAGTCCCAGTTTCCTGCAAACACACATTCCTAGGAGGATTTCAAAGACAGATGCACCAGGACAGGAAATTAAAGGTCTCAACTCCCAGACATCACAAGATCAGATCAAAAACCAAATCAAATCCCAGCGTTCACAAACAAAACCTGGCATAATGAAAGGAGGCCCTGGCCACGGGAAGGGGGTGGAACTCCTTCAGCTTTGTTGCCCTTCCAGGACCTTTCTCCAAACGAAACCAAAATGCTGCATAATTATCCAGAGTAAAAGAACCCCCAAAAGTGACAAAACCCCCTTTCCTCACTGCTCTCCCTGCAGTCTCTGCCAGGAAGGAGCCTCTGCCTTGCGTTTCCAAGACCAAAACTGAATTCAAATGTCAGAAAGAGTAACGACAAAACCCTTCCTTTGAAATGTCTCCATCCTCTCTCCATCCAAGGGACAGAAAGGACAGAAACTCAATTCACCACAGCTTTGAACTTCTCTGCCATCCAAAAGCAAGGCTGAGCCCTTGCACTCCCCCATGGCAGCGTCTCACTGATTAAATCTCTTCTTTTCCAGCTGCTTTTGAACACCTTTGATTTCCAAAGCTCACAGTGACACCAAAGACCTTTCACAGCCGAGCCTGTGAGTGAAACATCCCATTTTTGCCAGGTTTAATGCTGCAGGAATATCAGGAACACCACTGAAGCAACACACAAGCACTGCCCAGCTGCACCGAGGTGCAGGAGTGAACTTCATGGACTGAAAAGCAGCAGAAAAGGTCAAACGGGCACAAGGAGTCACATCCCTGTGGAATCTGTGTGTGTGGATGGGTGAGGGGGAGCTGGAAGGAAATGTTCTGGAAATGTTAGGCTGGAGATGCTGCTTTAGTGCTGTGCTTGGACCTCTGGCAGCTGCAGCATTCCTGGGAGGGATCTGTCACAATCTGGCTTAAAAACCCACAAATGTTGGTGCTGAGTGTTGTGCTGCTGCCGTTGTCAGGGACTGCTGGAGCTGGTAAAGGTCAAATCACGGCTCCCACGGGAAAGGCTTTCCAGGGAGATCTGCTCTGGCTGTGGGAAGGAAAGGGCAGGGGGTGGTGCTTTGTGAGCTCTGTGAGCCAGGCAAAGCTCAGGGCTGGAAGTGATGCAGAGATGCTTTGGCTGCTGGGGTGTTTGGGGGTATTCCTGTCACGGGAAGGATTCCATCCCGTCCATCCCTGTGCCGGGCTCTCCGGTGGCACACGGGGCTGGGGTGGGGGAGTTTGAAGCACAGGGTTCTCCATGCCATGCAAACATTAAACCACCATGAAACACGAGCCCTACATTTGGGGATTAAGCCCAAGAGTACCAACTGGGTCCCTGGTTCAGTGACCACTCCCTTGTTGGAAAATCCACTTTTATGGTCAAAAGAAACCAACACAAACCACCAAAGCAACAGGACTGCAAAGCTCTGCCATCCCAATCCGAGGAACTCCTGAGAGCCAAACTCTCCTGCTGGAGAATCCCAGGATGGTTTGGGTTGGAAGGGATCTTAAAGCCCACGTAATTCCCCCCAGGACACCTCCCACTATCCCAGCGTGCTCCAAGCCCTGTCCAGCCTGGCCTTGGGCACTGCCAGGGATCCAGGGGCAGCCCCAGCTGCTCTGGGAATTCCCTCCCAGCCCCTCCCCACCCTCAGAGGGAGGAATTCCTTCCCAAAATCCTATCTACCAGAACAGCTCCATGCAAAGAGGAAAAGCACTCCCAGCTTAGTTATGAGGATGGCGAGCACAAATAAACCAGCACTGAAGTGTTTCTTCCTTCATCACACAGATAATTAGGAATACACAGGGTTGTGTGATGCTTTTTAAATAGGATCTCGTGCTGCTCGTGGGAATACAACTCCATGGCAATAGTTTATCCTGGGAAGCCAGCTCAGTGGGGTTACAGCGTGCCAAGCTGAAATGGGAACCATTTGTTTTCTGTCTGCATTGCAGCAGGAGCTGGCAGGGTTTTTATGGAGCATCCCTGACAGCCTCCAACTGTTATTTTTCCAAATTAACGCCGTGCCTATGGAGCTAATGGGAGTGCAGGCAGCGAGGGGTCTCTCCACAGCCCTGGCATCGTGCTCTGGATCCTTTGCAGGAGCAGAGAATAAAATCTGACAAAGCTTTCTGTAATTACTGCTCTGCTTCACGGGGTGTCACCAAACGCACCCCGGGCCGCTCGGGTGACAAAGGACATGGCGCCACTGCTGCTCCCCCAAACTGAGGCCACAAAAAGGGACACGTGCAAGGGGGCTCGGAAAGCCAAGAGGTCTCATATTTGTGAGGGTGTGGAGAAGCAACCTCGGCCTTTCCAGGGAGTTCCACAAGTCCTTGACCCCACCAACATTGATTTCTGGAGAGGGCTCTGCAGAGTTTTACCTGAGGACATCCTGGGGGCACAAGGAGAGGCAATTCCTGCTCATAAAGGGCTGGATTGTCCATAAAACTCACAGCAGGTGATGCAGTTCTGAGGTGGACATTCCTCCTGCCACGGGAGCTCTGATTTGGGAGAGGAGGAGTCACACAAGTCTGCTCTGATGGATAATAAAGAATCCTGGAATATCCTCAGCTGGAAGGGACCACAGGGATCATCCAGCCCAGGCACCCCAGCAGTCCCACCCTGGGCATCCCTGGGAGCTCTGTCCCAGCACTCCTGGAGCTCGGGCAGCTTTGGGAATGTGCCCATTCCCTGGGCAGTGCCCAGCACCCTCTGGGGGAAGAACCTTTCCCTGATTTCCAGCACTAGAGAGGCAGCAAATCCTGCATCCTTTAACCTCTCCAATTCCCATTAATTACAGAAATATTCCACGTTGGATGTCTCCAGGACTTATCCTGTGCCCCAGAATTTCCAGGCCAGGTCTCTCTCAGCCCCACCCTTTCACTGCTGATCCCTGCCCACCTCCAGCTCTGGATGTGCCACCCTTCCCTTGGGCTCCTCCTTTCCCTTCTAACCTGCATTTTGTCCATCTTGACAAGGAACTCTTCCAGCTCCAAAGCAGCTTTAAACAATTATTTAACTCCTACTGTATTCATCTGGCTCCTACAGAACAGCAGCTTTGCCACTGGACTGGAGCAGGGAAATCAATTTTCTGGGAGCAGCTTGTTTTCATTCCATCAGCTCTCCCTTCCCAATGATCCCTCGTCCCTTGCCTTGCCCCGACAGATTTTTGCATGCAGAACTTTTTCCAGATGGCACATTCGGTGCAGACAGCAATTTGCATAATTTAAATCTGCTTCCTGGCATAAATTATAGCACAGCACACCACGGGCTTTGATTTCCAGCTCCTCACAGCCAGGGCTGGGCAGTGCCCAGGAATTGCAGGTGACTCTGGAAAACCCTGGCTCAGCCATGGCACGGGGAAGAGCTGAAATCAGAAATATTTCCTCATGGAAATAATAATTCCCAGGGGAACGTGCTCCAAACAGCACCATTCAGCGAACTCCAGTGGCTGCTCTGAGTGAGAAGGTCAAGGAGAGCTCCTGGTGACAAAATTGGATTTTCCCACAAGGACAAACACAACCTTGGGGGTGTTCCAGGAAGGCTGAAACAAATCCATGGCCAGTGAATGTCTTTTTCCTGACTTTCCAGTCCCCAGTTGCCAGGCTGAGAGCCGGAATCACCTCTCTGGGATACACACATTGATCCCAAACGTGTGTGGTCACTTGGGATGCTGGGAGGCTTGGGTCACGGGATGCATGACCCATGCTTGGCTCATGTTGGGATCCCAACAGGGGCCTCTTGCCAAAAATCAATTATTCACCTCCCAGAGGCTCCAGCTGATGCCAAAGACAAGTTTCTGTCCCAAAATACGCCCAGCACCAACTGAGAGACGGAAGCGCTCGGAGCAGAAACGTGCTGGCAAACACGGAATGCGAAGGGATCCCTCTTCCAGAGAGCCCCGCAGCAGAAGCCGGAATCCCAAAATAATCCCAACACACAGGCATTCCCCAGATCCTGCCTTGCTGCCGTCACCTTGGTGGCACAGCGGGGCCACTGGCACCCCTGGCACGTGCGCTGGGCCCGGCCAAGGCTGAGCGTTCCTTTGCCCGTTTGGCGCGGGGAGGACGCGCCGGGCCCAAGCCCTGCAGTCTGCAGCCCCCGGGGCACTGACAACAGCAAGGAGCTCCACGAGGGCTCTTCTCATCTGCCAGCCCCCGAGCAAGCCAGTGGCTTCAGACACCGCTGTGTCTCATGTCTCAATTAGTGCATTTTCATTTCTGCGCCGAGCGGTTGCGGCCTTCTCTCCCCGTTAGAGGAGCATTAATTTTGCCACTGGTTTGGGCTCCCTGAGCCCCATTTCCACTGTCAGAACTCGTGTTTAGAGGTGTCAGATGCTAAATTCCTTCATTCCTTAATGCCATTATTTGTGGGGTTATTGTATTTTTATTATTATTATTATTACTATCACTATCACTATCACTATCACTATTATCACTATTATCACTACTACTACTACTATTATTATTATTATTATCATTATCATTATTATTATTACTATTACTATTATCACAATTATCACAATTATCACTATTATTACTATTATCATTACTATTATCATTACTATGACTATGACTATGACTGACTATGACTATGACTATGACTATGACTATGACTATGATTATGATTATGATTATGATTATGATTATGATTATGATTATGATAATGATGATGATTATTTTTATTATTATTATTATTATTATTTTGGACCTGTGACAGGCCCCACAAGTCTGAGGCCACTTCATCCCCAGGCAGGGAACACCTCCATCCCCTCATGAAGCAACTGTGAAATTCCACACAATTAAGGCCATAATTTTCAATTAAAATTTGCCTTGGAATATTCACAGTGCAATTCCTTCCCCCCAGCCCGGTGTGGATGCGTTTGCTCTGTCCTGATGGTGAATTCCCATCAACTTTCTGCCAGGGAAAAATCCCAGAGGCTCCTCAGCGGGGATCACATCCATCACCCTCCACTTTGAATTACAACGCTCAGGATCCTCCCTTCAAATCCTAACCCCGAGGAGAAAGGAGCTTCTCATTTGCACAACATCCATGAAATTCCCTGCTCCAGTGACATCCATTTCCTGCTGTTTCCTGGACCAAGGGAGAGATTCCCTCTCTTTCCCTTTTTCCATGGAAGATGGGTTTGCCCAAAGTCACAACAACTTTAAAATCAGTTGTGTTTTGTGCCCACACTGAATTGTAAGGATCATTTTCCATCAGCAGCTGAGTTTGTAAATGGATAATTCAGGTTTGTTTTGCATGGGATATATTGCAGTTTGAACACTGGTTTAATCTTAATTACACCCAGTTTGGGTCTCTTTAGGTGCAGGCAGATCCTGTTTTGGGCAGAGCTTTGGGATGAGGAGTTTGACACAAATCAGCTGCTGAAATGCTGACCTAAAATAATCCCGAGAGGGGCTTACACAGACACCTCCCACCATTTAGGCTGAGCCTAAACCCCAGCAGCATTCCCAGATTCCTTTGGCATCTGTCCCTTTGCAAGTGGAGGTTTTCCATCAGCATTCCAATCAATGAGCACCACAACGTCACTGCCGATGGAAAATTCCCGTCGGGCACCGCCGGCCTCCTCGGATTCCTCAGGGACAGAGGGCAAGGGACAGGATGAAAGCTTGGGATGTTTTGTGGAGAGGGAAAACAAGACAGGAGGTGATTTAAAATCACCCTGAAGTTCAGGCACCTGGAAAAACAGAGCTCTCCGCACTTCTCATTCAGTTATTAGCACGTAAAAACCACTTTAAATACTTGATAATTGAAGGGATGTAAAGGATTAACAGGAAATTAATTAATAAAAGACCCTCATCTGTGGCAGTCTGAAAGCAGCAGCTCCACATTGTTTTAAAAGGCACCAAGTTGAACATTCTCCAACTGCTTTTTAATAAATGTAAATAATATTCCAAAGCAGGGACGAAATGCCAGCAGTTGAGGGGTGGCTGAGCCATCCGTGGCATGTAAATGAATTCCCTGCCTGGATATCAGGATGTGGATGTGCAGCCCTCAGGAATTAAATGAGCCCAACTTGCACAGCTTGAAAAGAGCTTCCCAGAGCTCCCAAAAATGCCTTTTATTATTTATGTGGGAAAAGCAGAGGAGCAGCAAGGGGGAAGAGTTGCAGGTGACACCAGGATTCAGTGCAACCTGACAGAAAATGCTGAATTTTGGTGAAATTGAGGGCAAATAAATTAATCACGAACAAGGGAAATACAAAAAACACTGGAGAATGTAACTGGATTTACAGACAAAACTAATGGCAGCATTCCTGCAGCTGGGAGAGCAGATCCAGCTTCCTTCACTGGGAATCATGGAATTATTAAAGTTGGGAAAGGCCTCAAGGGTGTTCCTAAATCCAGCAGAACTGCCTGGAAATCATCTCCCATTCCTGAGGGATGGGAGCTCCTCCCTGCTTTGTTCCCAGCAGCTCAGCCTGGATCGTCCAGGGGGGTTCACTGGCCCACTTCAGTGCCAGACTGGTTCTCAAATTCCCACTTTCCCACAGTTTTCCTGTTTCCACTCTGGGACCAGCTCTCTTTCCATTCCTTTGACATCCCTTTAAATGAGGGATTGTCCCAGTTCAGTCTCCAGGTCTCACAGAGAAAGAGAAGAGCTGAGAATTCCTTTTCCTCATGGATGTTTTCCCAGCTCTGGGTTTTTCCTCAAAACCACTCTTGAGACCCTTCAAAGGCTCTGACCTTGCTAAATGGGAATGTCCCCCCAGCAAGATCCTGCTTAAAACCTGGGATGAGCAGAGCTGCCAACCTCCAATTAAACCCCGGATTTAGATCCTTGTTTCAGGAGACATTTCCATGTTTTCTCTGGGTGATTTTACTCTCTGTACCTACTCTCTGTGTCTACACTCTCTATTTACACCCTGTAGTTACTCATCCAACCTGCTGGAGAGGAGTGAGTTGGAACTCAGCCCCTGTTCTCAGGGGACAGCACAGAAATCTGGGACAGGTGTCTCACTTCTCCTGCCCACCTGAATCCAGGATGCTGCATTCAGGTTTTCCAGCTGTAGAAAATACAGAATATTGGCTTTGCTGGGTTTTCCCAGCTGGAATCAGGACACTGAGAGCCACAGGTTCCCTGAAACAGGAAATCTTCCCCTTCAGAGGGCTCATCCCAACCAGTTTGTCATTGTGTTTCCTTTGGCATCCAGGGAAATCGCTGGAAGTACAAACATTCCCTGGAATTTGATCTCTTCCCTGTGTTTCAGGTCTGTACGAGCTTTTGCACACAAAGCCAGGCTTTAGCCCTTGGGCACACCAAGAGTCTCCCTGGTTTTATTGGGATTCCAGGAATCCCCAAACTGCCAGAGCAGGAGCCTGCAGGAGCCTCATGACACAAAATCCGAGTTTTCAGAGATTTAAAGCAGGGAAAGGACTCCAGTTCTGTCTGTGCCTTGGAATACTCAGGGAAAGCACGGGACAAAACTGTTGGACACAATTCCAGAGGATTGACAGGGCTGCACTGGGAACATGAAGTGAATCCCAGCACCTACAGCTCAGGGAAATTCTTCTAGATTTATTTGATTTATAAGACTCCTCTAGAGCTTCTCCAGCCTTTTGGGAAGCTGAAAAACTTGAACCAGCAAAGGGAATCCAAATGAATTCAGCTCCAGGTAAGTGAGATATTCCTAATGCAGCTATTTTTTTCCCCTGTGCAATTTAACAAATGAGTTTCCAGTTTTTGACAAGTTGTCCTGGAAAACAGAGAAGCTCGGATTAATTCCAGCTTGGGAGAAATGAGAATTCAATATTTGCTGATTTCCAGCCACCCACTCTGGAACTCAGAGCTGCGGAGGATCCATCAATCCCAACGTGTTCAGCTTCCTCCCGTGAGGAACGGGGTGTGCAGGATGGATCCTCACCTGAGGCTTGGCTCCCTGCCCTTGGAATTCCTGAGGAACCATTCCCAGCTCCCTGCCTTGCCCCGCAGTGTCTCTCCCTGCTTTATTTCCACCCTCTGGTGTTTATATCACTCCCATCCATCCCATCCCAATGGACAGCCTTGGGATGAGGTTTGGAAAAGCCTCGTGGGCTGCCTGTGCCCAGGGCAGAGGGGATGGGGTTTGGGATGGAAGGAAGCACCCCGTGGAAGCTGCTCCTGAGGGGATCTGCTCCAGCGTGCTGGGAAAAGAGCCTGGATGCCCAACCCGGGCAGCCCCGCTGCAGCTGCTCCGGCAGGAAGGGCAAAAATCAGCGATCAAGCCGGCACCGAGGAGCTCTCCCAGTCCTCTGCCCGCTGCCGGAGCCCGGATGGGTCCCGCAGCATTCCCGGGATGATTTCATCGGGATCCAGCCCCGAGCCGGCGGCGCCGGGAGCTTTTCCGTGCTGCCAAACAGCTGAACTCTCGGCTCAGCAGCCCGGCATCGATCCGCCGGCGATTCCAGCGCTTGGATGGCCAGCAGCTGAAATCCCTGCGGAATTCCGAGGCTCAGAGCCGCGGGCTGTTCCCCGCTGGAAGCACAGCCACGTTTTTCCCCCAGTAACTGCACAGCCAAAAGAAGAAAGGCTGTGAAATCCAGGGAGATTCCGCCACCGCAGCCCGGCCACTGCTCGGCAGAGAATCCATCCTCAGGCATCTTTTCCAAGCGCTGTTTGGAATCGTTACCACCCGGAGACGATTCCCCCTTCCCGAGCACAGAGCCCAGCCCCAAATTCCCTTAATAAACTTACAGCACGTCAGGAATCGCATCGCGCTCGCTCCAGCCTCCCTCTCCCAAGGTGAAAGTGCCGGATCCCAGATTCCTCACGGCGATCTGCCGGCGCATCCCCGGCTGGCGAGTCACATCCATGTCCCGCTGGGCATCCCACACCCCCCATCCCTTCCCGGATTTATTCCCGAGGGGGCTGCTCCATCCCGGAGCTGCTCCAGACGGAGCTCGGGGCGTTTCTGGAGGAATTCAATCCCTTACCAGCCGCATGGTGAAGTTTCCCAGGAAAAGGAGGCAGGAATGCGGCTGCTCCCGGCGCTGCCTCCTGTGCAACAGCAGGAGGCAGGGAAGCTGCAAACCTCGGAGTTGAGCTCGCTCTAAAGGCACCAGAGAAACCTCAAAGAGAGGGGGGAAAAATGGGAAGAGCCAGGGCGGGAGCGAGCAGCCCACAGCCAGCGAGACGAGAAACTTCTGGCACGGCTCCAGCGCGGGGATGGATCCGCTGTCGCTGCCGGCCGCGCAGCCATGGGAATGGGGCGAAACTTGGATTTACGGGCGGCTTCGGAGCCGCTCCGGCCGCTCCAGAGGGAATCCAGCGAGGAACGATGCTGGCTCCAAGAGGGAATGGAGGGGTGGGTGTGTGCAGCACGCAGAAATACATCAATCCCACATTCTACTTTATAGATTCTATATTCTATATTCTATATTCTATATTCGATATTCGATATTCTATATTCTATATTCTATATTTTATAGCCTATAGTCTATAGTCTTTATTCTATAATCTATAGTCTGTAGTCTATAGTCTTTATTCTATAGTCTATAGTCTATAGTCTATAGTCTAGTCTATAGTCTATATTCTATAATCTATAGTCTATAGTCTATAGTCTATAGTCTATAGTCTTTATTCTATATTCTATATTCTATTTCTATATTCTATAGTCTACAATCTATAGTCTATATTCTATTTTCTGTTTCACAGATTTTATTTTATAAATCCTATTTTTTATGTTTTACTCTATAGATTCTATATTCTATTTTCTCTTTTATATTTTATATAAATAAACCCAGGTGCCAGCACAAACCCCAAACAGCTCATTCCATCAGCTCCTCAAAGGAGGACACAATTCCAGCCCCAAATCTGCATCCAAGTGCCTTCACTGGGGTTTATGATGCTCTTCAGGCACAAATTCCTTAAGGGCTTTTTCCCCAGCATTGCCAAAAATCCATTTTCCAGAGGTCATCCCAAGGATTTCAAGCACGTGGTAAATCGTCAGTGCTCTGAGCCTAAACTTGTGCAAAGATTTCTGCTTTGGCAGGCAATAAAAGGAGGAGAAATAATAATCCAAAACAGTAATAATTGCCAATTTTTGTTAGGCCAAAAGACTCTGTAAGGCTCAGACAAAGAACCCCTGGTGCTCGCTCCCACCTCCAAAGTCCAGTTTTCCCTGGAATTCTTCGTTCTCCTGAGCTCCAGCCCCTCTCCCTCAGCTCTCCGTGCAGGAAAACCCCCGGCGCCCTTCCCTGTGCTCCCGGGAGCCGATCCCGTGGCAAGGATTTGCCAGGTGGCCTTGGGCCAGCAGATGGAAGGGGACAGGAGCTGGTCCTGCCCCTCAGGAGAGCAGGAAGGACACAAAGAGCCCCGGCTGGGAAAGCAGGACCAAGGCATGTTCCTTGCATCCGAGCTGCCTCATTCCCACTGGGTTCTGGAATAACGAGCACTCCCTGCCCAACCAACAGATCTTAAAGCAGCCAAAATCCAGGAGCTCCAGCATTCCCAGAACTGCCTGGGAACCCTCTTGAAAACAGCCTTAAATCCAGGAATTAAATCAGGAATTAAACCCACAAAGCTAAAGGGATAATTCTCCTCGCCCTACTAATCAGCGGGGTCTGAGATTGCAGCGTGACCTCGGAGCTGCACTAAATGCCCGGCCAGCCCCACAGATCCAAACGTGGAATTCCAGCAGGCCGGGATGGTTTAACCAGGTTTCTTCTGGAGGAGCAAATCCCATCTGCTGGATTTCGCCATGGATTTGCTGTGGTTTGGGAGCTGTGGGGATTTGGCCCTCGGGGTCTGGGCAGGGGTGGGGTGGAGTGATCCAGACAAAGCAGGGAGGTGCAGGATGGTCCCTCTGGAGCAGGGAGGTCCATATGGAGCAGGGAGGTCCATCTGGAGCAGGATGGTCCATGTGGAGTAGGATGGTCCCTCTGGAGCAGGATGGTCCCTCTGGAGCAGGATGGTCCATGTGGAGCAGGATGGTCCCTCTGGAGCAGGATGGTCCCTCTGGAGCAGGGAGGTCCCTCTGGAGCAGGATGGTCCATATGGAGCAGGGAGGTCCATCTGGAGCAGAATGTTTCTCTGGAGGAGGATGGTCCATGTGGAGCAGGGAGGTCCATCTGGAGCAGGATGGTCCCTTTGGAGAAGGATGGTCCCTCTGGAGCAGGAAGGTCCATGTGGAGCAGGATGGTCCCTCTGGAGCAGGATGGTCCATCTGGAGCAGGGAGGTCCATGTGGAGCAGTGAGGTCCATGTGGAGCAAGCTGCTCCATCTGGAATGGGGTGCTCCAGCCTGCCCACAATGCTCCTCAGCATTCCCAGCTCCCGGTCACATCCCAGCCCTGTTCTCCTGGGCACACCTGCAGCTCCTCCTGAGCCACACCCAGGCCACATCTGTCCACAGTCAAAGCAAAGAGGGTTTAAGCCAGTCCTTGTCTGTCCTTAGGCCAGGCCTAAGCTCTTCACGCTCCAGCAGGAGGACGTGCTGTGGGTGTTGTGCCATGACACCCTCACCAAACCAAGCCCAAGCGTTGTTCAAGGCTTTTGACTAAAACTGGGCCTAACAAGGGGTCGGGCACTAAAACCTGATTTTCTGACTAAACCCAGGGAAGAACTGGCCCCTATGAACAGCACATTAATCATTTATGGAGATCAGCTCCAGGGTTTGAAGCTCTACGCTCCCGGAATGCCGATGGGAAGGAAGAGCCCAGCCGGCTCCCCCCGCTCCACTCCGCCCTCCCCGGGGAGCTCGTTAGTGTGGAAACACTTGCTGGAGATTTCCATCCATCTCTCAGCGCTGGATCTCAGTGGGATTCCCACTCCTGGATGCTCCAGATGAACAGAAGCTCCTGGAGGACTCCCACAGCCTCCCCCACATTTCAAGGAGCAGATTCCCAGATATTTAGGAATGGAATTATTGAACTGCCTCGGTCAAATACTGGGCTAAGCTGGAGTTGTCTCATCCCGCCCACGCTTGGTCGCTTCCAGATGGATTTATCCAAGAGAAAATGAAATCCTGGGTGTGGCTCCTTGCGGGGCATCTGTAGGAACCTCGATTCCTTGCAAAATGAAGCCTAAAAAGCAGTTTTCCAGTAGCCATGAGGATGGGAAAACATCATTCCTGCTTTCCAAAGGGGAAGAAAGGGAAATCCAGGGAACTGCAGACCAGGGAGCCTCACCTGTGTGTGGAGGTGGGATTCACATGGGATTTTGGGAAGGAATTCCTGGCTGGGAGGGTGGGCAGGGGCTGGGATGGAATTCCCAGAGCAGTTGTGGCTGCCCCTGGATCCCTGGCAGTGCCCAAGGCCAGGCTGGACACTGGGGCTGGAGCACCTGGGACAGTGGGAGGTGTCCCTGCCATGGCTGGGGTGGGATGGGATGGGATGGGATGGGATGGGATGGGATGGGATGGGATTTAAGGTTCCTTCCAACCCGAACCATTCCATGACTCTGTGACAAGATGGGGATCCCTTCTCCAATTTTTCCCTGGGATTGAGGGGTCAGGGGATCCATACAAACCCCACTTGTCCTGATGGGACATGATGGGCTGGGCAGCAAGGCCCCATCCCAACTTTCCCAGCACTCACCACTGCCAGGCCTTGGATTCCTGGTCTGGATGAAAATGGAGAATTCCCCATTTCATGCACCAGATAAAAGCACTTGTGCATTGGAATAAAATTCTTATTAATTATTATCATTTTAATAACTTAAAATCACCAATTTACTTTCAAATTATACCATTTCAAGACTTCTAAATGATTACATTATTTTGAAATAAAACCACATGGAAACACTTGGAAAATACTGGATTTACCCTTGGAAACACCTGGAGATGGCTTTGGATGCATCCTGGGAACTTCATTTTGGAGCTGGGAAATTCCCCCTTCATTCCTACCTGGTTAATTAATAAAACCCAATGTCCCAAATGAACTTTCTCTGCTATAAATTCCCTGGAATTCAGGGGAAATGCCTTTGGCTGAGGTTTGCTCCGTGTGGGAGCTGGGCCTGAGGGATGTGCATGGAAAGATTTCCAGGGCAGAGAGAGGAAAAACTGATTCGAGTGGGATCTGCAGCATTTGGGGCCCTTAGTGAGTTGTTGGAGAAAATTAATTTCCATGTGTAATATATTCGGAGACTACGAGGAAATCTGGGAATTTAATTAATCACAGCATTAAAAAAAAGGGATTGGATATAATTGTAAGTAAATCTTTCTTAATTATTCTTCTAATTCCACGGCTAATTTATTTCCTTGGGTGCTATTCCTGGTTCAGGCTGTGAAATATTTATTGGTCCAACCATAAATTCCACAGCTTTTGAAGTAATGATGGATTTGCAATGCCTCTGTTCTAAACCCCAAAAATTTAAGGCACAAACTCCCCTCCCAGTCCTGAGCAGCTCAGTGGGATGCAAAGCACATCCTTCCTAGGAGAAGCAGCAGGAATTATGCAGATGCCCATTAATTCCTCCTTAAATTGGATGCTGTCATTCCCTCCCCTTTACTATCCCTAATTAATTGCCCTGCCCATCACCTCTTGTGTCTGTTCATGTCCTTCCCAATTTTATTGTGGATTTTGCTCCATTTAAATCTTCCCAGTCCTTTTTTTTTCCATTCCAGAGCCTTCCCAGAGCAAGAACCAACAGCTCTTGCAGTGAATTATGGATTTCAGGTCCTCAAATCTCTCAAAAATGTTCATTTCGAGCGTCCTTGTGCTGTGCAAGATGAGTGGAACTCTTGGAAAATCCGTTTTTCTTTCCAGGGAGCTGCCCTTGCTCCCTTAAAACCCAATCCCAACTCCCACAGGGCTTAAATCAAATCCAGGCATTGCATCCATGAGCCTGGAGGAGGAATGAATGGGAAAATTCCCAAATCCCATCCTGCTTCCTATGGACATGGCTGAGGTCATTAAAAATGCCCTTTCCAGCCTTTTCCTCCAGGAGCAGGGGGATTGCAGGAGCTGAAACTCCAAAGATTTGTGAGGGAACGTGAGGGATTATCTGGAGGTGAACGTTCATGGTTTGTTCATAAAATATTTGGGGGTTTTGGTGCTGTTGAGAGAAAAATCCCTGGGAAAATGGAGTGTATCCATTGGCTCCGGTGCGTTAGGAAAACCAACCAGAATTCATCTAGAAAAATGAATCATTGTAATTCAAGATGAAATCTTTATGTTGGAGAGCAAATAGTAAAAAAAAAATCTTTTTTTTTTTTTTTTTACTCCTGCTCAGCCCTCGGGATGCAAATCCAGCAGGAAATGCTCTTCCCACTGTCCAGGAATTGTTCCTGCTGTTCCTCATGGGCTTGCTCCAGTTAATTATGGGTTTTAATTAGTCATGAGTGGTGCCTGGGGAATAGGATAAATGGTCTCTCCTGATTTATAACATCTCAGAGATTGCATCAGTCCAAACAAAGGAAAATTGGGAATTACCACTAATGGATGAGCCTGGGTGGGATCTGGGGGAATTTCCCCCAAAAAACACCCCGGGACAGATGGGATTCAGGGCATGGAAACCCCCAAAAATAAGGAACAGGGGGGGATTTTCCTGCACTCCTGGAGCCCTTCCAGAGGCAGAGCTGGGATCCTGCCCTTGATCCCCGTGGATCCCTTCCAGCCCGGGGTGTTCCATCATCCTGGGATGCTCAGCAGCACTTTGGCCCCCAAAGCCCCGCTGAGGCCCGGCCCCCCAGGTTTATTCCGAAATGCTGATTTTTGCCTTCCCAGTCTCCACAAAAATGGGGTTCTGGGCAGACGGGGGGAGCCCAGTTTGGCTCCTGGAGCTGCTCCCGCTCTGCTGCTCCAAATCCACACCCCGGACCCAGCCCAAGTGCCCGGCATTTAAACCCTGCTTAAAACGAACGACCGGCACATTATCCATGAAATTCCTGATTTTCTACCAGCTCCACTATTCCCAGCGAGGAACCTGCCCTTTCCCAGCGCTCCTCGATGGAGTCCTGGCTGGTTTTTGGTGATTTTTGTTGTTTCCATCCATCCTGCCTCATCCTTTCCCCAGCAGCCCGCCCTGCCAAGCCTGGATTATCGAGGCCAAGTTAGAGATGGAACCAGCGCTTGTAGGGGTTTGAAAAAAGCCACAATGACCCCAAAAATCCCCCCAAAGCCAAGCACAGAGGACAAAACTCCTGTGACAGCCAGGGCAGCAATGATTTGGTTGTGAAATTGGTAGACCACAGACATCAAACCAGAGGGTGACCTGTGCTTGTACCAGATCTTGCCAGGATTTAAATGGAAGGTTTATTTCAAAATAGACATTTTATTCTGCTCAGAGTGAGTTGGGGATGGGGCTGGTGCTGGGCAGACACCACCAGGGATGGTTCAAAAGCACTGTTAAATAACAAATTATTTCCTGTATCAAAGGACATTTGGGTGGCTTCTTCAGTACTTTATATTTAATATAAATGAGGTGCTGCTCCGCTTCGGTGCTGCATTTTTGGTACAAAATAAATGTTAAATAACAGATTAATGCCTATATCAAAGGACATTTGGGTGGCTTCTTCAGTACTTTATATTTAATATAAATGAGGTGCTGCTCCGCTTCGGTGCTGCATTTTTGGTACAAAATAAATGTTAAATAACAGATTAATGCCTATATCAAAGGACATTTGGGTGGCTTCTTCAGTACTTTATATTTAATATAAATGAGGTGCTGCTCCGCTTCGGTGCTGCATTTTTGGTACAAAA
>VZSE01015379.1:230452-265428 GCA_013398275.1 Promerops cafer | reverse complement strand
TCCCTCTATCTTCTGCCTGCCTATTATCTATCTGAGGACAGTAATCATTAAAACATTTCAAAACCCATATCCCAACATTTCCATGTTGAATTAACATGAATACTCAGAATTGGAGAGCTGTGGTGCTTTTTGGAAGGACCTTGCAAAAGGGGTTTTCAGCTCAGATTCTTGGCTAAAGGACAAAAGGCTTGGAGATGTGGTACAACATTGCAAACACACAGACATGCAGAGATAATTTCATATTTTCTGCTTCCCTCCTCAGATTTCTCTCTTCCAGCCATCAGCTTCTCTGCTAACCTTGAAACTACAAGGAATTTCATTCTGTGGCTTGTGTTTTCTCCAAAGCAGAATTGCAGGACCTCAGTTCCTCCCTAGAAATTATGTCTCTTGGAGTCATTATTCCCTCTTGGCCTCAAACCACTTCCTGCAATTTCAGAGCCACTGAAAACAGCAGTTTCAAATGATCTATTAACCCATGAAGGCTAAGCCAGACTGGATTCACCAGAGTTCCTTTGATGCATTTTCTTTTCTCACACTTTTCTTTTCTCCTTTCACTAAACTTTGAAATAGAACTGAAAAGATTCTTCCTCAGATGAGTTTTGGCCCATTTTACAGACCTTATCCTCTGAATATTGTATTGTTTTCACCTCCAGTTTTCTGCTGCAGCCTACTATTTACCAAATCTATCTTTCTTGAAAAATTCTGATGACCTGTAAAAGCTGAAACGTTAACTACCAAAACCCTTGGGTATAGCCACAAATGATTATGTAAGGCTCGAGGCTCAATGCCAGATGAACAGATGACAGACCCATTTATCATCAGTAGGAACAGGCACATTAATTGGCTATGATACCAGTACCGTCCTTCAGCATTGACAAAACTCTTCTTGATTCTGAATGTATCCCCAGAACACCCTTTATTAAATAAGATAAATAATACTGAGGCCAAGGGTCACACTGCTTCATCTGAGAAAGCTCAATTATTTATGAATACTTCCCTGACTCAGGCTTGGTAACCTGACAGGTTACCAAGCCTGCCAAAGAGAGCCTTTTGGTCTATTGACTAAACATTATTATTCTACAAAGACATGTCTTCTGTATTAGAGAATCAACAGCAGAGAAATGAAAACACATTAGTCCTGTAAAGCTTCTGGACTGGGAGAAGAGTGCTTGAACACTGGAACAGTTTATCCAGAAAGGCTGTGGAGACTCCATCCTTGGCAATATTCAAAATGTGACTGGACACATATATAATCCTAGGAGCTCCTCATGCCAATTTTTTTGCATGCAGCCAAGCATGTGTAGAAGTAATCAGTGGCCACCGTTTGGTATGGTACCTGCAGAATTCCCTGCAGTTAAGTGAACTCTTCTGTAAAACAACTTGATCCTATTTGGCACAGTTACTATGCAAATATTTTGTATGATTCCAGGCACACTGTTTGTGTCTCATCATTGTCACCATGGATAGTACAGAAGCACTGATACAGTCCAATAACTCTGCATGAGAATGGAGAAAGTAAGACATTGATAATTTTAATACAATACTGACCACATGTTACAAGTAGTAGAAACAAAGTGTTTCTTTCAAGATTGGCTTTCACCTACTTCTTGAGTTGCCAATAAATGGTTCTGTGACCAATTTCATGGAAGGAAGAGCTCAGAAGTAATACTATAGTATTTCATGGGACTCAGAAAGGACCCTCTGGGTCAAGTCCATCTTGCCAACACAATTTCTACCTTGTGATCACATGTTGCTACCTTGCCTGCACTTGATATACACAGATTTTGATGTTATCAACACCCCTCTCCATATAGCTTGTTATCTAATTATGTGTTCATCCTATCATAAATGACATTTTCCCCATCCTTGGATCACCTTTTGACCTTGATAAGAAGGATAATTGTTTTTTTCTTTCTCCCCCAAGGGGCTTGGGGAGTTTTCCTCAGAATGATACAGTGTTTCCTCACAGTTAGAACAGAGCCTTCTGTTTGCACACCGTACTGGGGAATTTTCAGTGCTGACACCAGTCAGGCTGGCATGCACACTTTATACCTGCATAGCCAAAGGAACTGGCAGATGGCTGGTGACAAAAGGAGCATCCCATAGAGCTGCAGGAGAACCATCTCAACAGATCCAAGATTTCAGAGCCTGAAAGGCACCATGCAACAGCCCAACTGTATGAATGCTCAGCATTCAGCCAGAAGCAAGGCAGGTGCTTGAAATGTTTGCCAGGATTCACTCATTCAAACATGTTTAGTCTCCAAGATGGAAATAAATCTGGCAAATGGGTGTGGAATGCTCTTACAAAGAGAAGCAAGAGCAAGCACCTGGTGTAGAACATAATAGACCACCTTGTCTCTGTGACTTTTTGGTAGCTGGAGGACTGACATACAAAATTGTCCCTCCCAGGCCTCCAGCAGGAGGAATTGTCCCTTCCAGCAGGAGAGCCAGTAAGAAAAAGTGGGAATAATGAGAATGTATGATGTTGAATGAAGTAGTGGCTGAAAAAGAAGATGTGGTACCAAGCAGGTCTTGTTCCAGCATGGGTCTCCAGGACTAAAGCATCTGCCATTCCACAGCATGTGGTGGGGATCATTTTATGGGAGAGGGGTGGCTGTTGATGGTACAGTGCTGCATGAATACTTGAGTTGTAAGCCTGGCTGATGGGACTGGGGAGGAGGAAGTCAAAACTGTTGAGCTCAATATGTCAGACTTGTCAGATTTGGATCAGTTCTGGTCTCTGCTTGGCAGCTTCATATTTCATGTCATCCTACCTCTAACAGGCAAGTGACACACCTGGAGTTCTGCCTCCCATTTAAACTTTTTAAAGAAAAATGTGGGGTTTTTCTGCATCTTTCCTTCCTGAAGTTGGTAGTAGACTAAGGAGGAAGCATTTAGGTGTTTTCTTCACACTATTAATTTTTTTCTTAACTCCCCTGAAAATCTTCCCGGCTCCTGCTCAAAATTTCCCATGCTGCAGCTTCAATGTACTGACATGATTCACAGTTCTTGTTAAGCAACAGTAAACCTGTCCCAAATATGTGGAGCTTCTTCCTTCTACAAAAGAAATGAACCATAGCAAAGATCATTGCAGCTAATCTGTCTTCAGACTCAGGAAGATTCTTCTGCACCTCTGCATTTCAGAAGATGACCTTTATCAGATGCAAAGCCTACAAATATTTTCTGACTGTGTAAGGCAAACTATGGATATAGGATTTGATGTACAAATGTAACAGCCCTTCTCCTATCGTACATCAGCCAGTGTAGCACAGAGGCAATGTCGCAGAAAGAAAAGCATAAAATAGAGGGAACAAACATAAAAGCTAGTTTATAACTTGCCAATGGGAAGAGGAGACCAACTAAAACAATTTGTAGTGAAGGTCCAGTGGAATACCATGGAGTTAGTCTCCCTAGAGGAATGAAGGGAAGACAGGAACAATACTATCTCTCTAAATGTAAACACTGATTGGGAGAGGTGGTGCTTCTGTGATCTGCCAACAAGAGTGACAGTTCTTTGCTGAATAAGCAACTGGGATAGCTGGTGTAGGAAGCAGTGTGCACACTGATGCCCTAGGGCATCAATTTCATGATCAGGGGACCCTGAGACATGCTTCAGTTTTCTCATAATGACTGGATTGAGTGCATTTATCAAAACTGAGATTTCAGGGCTCAAAGTTTAAAAAGCTACCAGAGGTGACATCACTTCCCTGCTTCCTCCTTCTCTTGTCCCTTCCAAAAACAACCCCACTATATTTTTTTTTCTTGCCATTTGACTGCAATCACCTGGGGGTTAATTATCTTTCTGGGATGAAAACCATATGCTGTTTCATGTTCTTGCATAAGGTTAAGCTGCATATGATGAAACCGATCAATTAAATCTTGTGGGAAGAGAAGGGAAGGGAGGGTGAAGACTGGCCAGGAGTTAGTGTTCTCATTTACTGACAATGTAATCCAAGGTAACAGACGAATATAAAAGTTGGCTTGCACACAAGGAAAAGAGCAGAGAAAGTGTTGCCTGTGTCACCATAAAATGAAGCTGGGGAACACTAAAGTGAGGAATATTAGTGTAAACAAGATGGGGAAAATCACAGGTTACAACTGGCAAGACTCAGAGTATGGAAAGGTCATACTATTTAAAAAACAATTTTCCTTTGTGTTTGGTTTTGGTTGGTTTTTTTTGTTTTTTTTTTTTTTTTTGTTTTTTGTTGTTTTTTTTTTTTTTTTTGTTGTTTTTGTTTTTGTTTTTTGTTTTTTTTTTTTTACCTTGCAGCTTGCAGATTGCTTTGAACACAGCAGATACTGTGCTGATGTGCATTCATAAAATCCAGCCTGTTGTGTGGGTCTACACCTGTCATTTCACTTTAGTGCAGGAACAGCCTGCTAAAATGTTACCCTGATTTTCCAATCTATCTGGCATGTGGGGCTGGTTCTTATCACTGTGGATGGTTTTCCTTCAAGCTAGAATATGGATTTTTTGTGCTGGTCTGGCAGGGATAAAAGAGAAGAAGAGAAAACAGACATGGAAGTGCTCCACTGAGTCTCATGCTTGTAAAATTCCATGCATACAGAAATTGCAAGTGGAAAGAAGATCTACAGCCACATGCAAGTTACTGAAGGCAAACAGTGCAACATAAGCTTAGAGCTGTTTACAAGTAAACTCTTCATAACTCCTAAGCCAAAAACTTCATTGCCTGAATAATTTCCTTGTCAAAGAGAAACATTTCTTTGCCAGTGAGAAAGAATAACTGCAAGATTCAACCCCCACCCTGTGGAGTTTAAGTTGTACATGGGTTAACATTTCAGTGCAGTTACACTCCCTCAGCAGCTAGCATTTGGAAAGTGTGTTACTGAAAAGAAATAAGCACAAACATACACAGATGTCTACTGTTCTGGGTTCAAATAACCCTTGTGGAGAAAGAGTGGTGTATATATATATGGGCGTGCACGTGTGTGGGCATGCATGGGAAAGCAAAATGAGCTTTATTTTTATTCTGAATCCCACCTAAACAAAGATCCTAATGTTATCCCTTGGAATGAGGTAAGAAATATGATCATTTGGTTCCAAGACCTGCCTGAAAATACAGTTTTTGTAGCCCTGAATGAGCAGCAGCCAAAGTAAAAGAGATCAGGTGAACTGCATTTAGAAGTGATGCAGTGAACTGGTACGAGGGGAAAGTGCTTTTAGTGATCGATATGAAAACAGGGGGCTTTCATCTAACCACAGCGAGGATGGCAAAGAGGAATTTGGGCAATATAATATGGGATAAAAGGGTGAATAGCCTCTTATTTCAACCTAAAGACTTAATGATGCTTATTAAAAGGTTGTTAACCTGGTTTCATGGAAGAATTATCGCCCTCTACCTCTTTCCTTAGAGTGAATGACCTGACAGGGAAAACCAAGTTTTCTTAAGTCCTTGGTCCTTGTTATGGAAATGTTCTTCTCATTTTTCTGTGACTTTGCCAAAAGACCAATCCATGCAAACCAGCAATACACAATGAAATTCCCCAAGCTGCACGTTCATATTACTGCACTTGGGTCATTAGATATTACAATTTGATTCACATAACAATTGTTTAGATTTGGGTCAATGTTACAAATAAGTGAGAGCTTTGAAATAGCGAAGTGTTCTCATGCTTAAAAAAATGCACTGGGCCAAAGTCAAGTCTGGAGGAGACATCCTGAAGATAATGAACTTCCAGCAGGTGAGCCAGGTTGCACATTTCTGCTGGGGAAATCTTTCCACCACTGCAGCATTTCATTATCGCTGTCATTTTCTCTATGAATTATTGCTTTCTTGTCAGATTTACCTCCCCTTCCACTTGAAAACAGTCATCTGGGGAATAGGCCAGCAATAAAACAAAACCTCCTGGAGGTTAATGTTGCAACGACAACAAAAACAGGAGCTGGTCTACCTCTTCAACTAGGGGACCAAACCACATGGTACTGGTTCAGCTACAAGAGTTCAGTCTGTCTGTATCTGAATATAACAGGCAGCACTGCTTTTCTGGCACTGGACAACAAAAAAGTGTTTTGAACTCACAGTTACTAGATTTTCTTTAAGGCTATTAGGTGTGCGTCAAGACTTACAGTTCTTTAGCAGTGACTAGAAATGACAATTCAGATGAATTCATGTGCAATAAAAAAAAAAAATCTATTAATTAGCTTTTCAATTAATGTTAGGAAGTCCCATATGGCATTTGACTAATTCTACATTAAAGAGACATGGGGCAGAGATATGCCCTGGGAGACAGGAAACCAGAGAACCAAAATGCCCTTCTTCTTACCAGAAGAACCCATCCAACTGCATAAACTGGCCTTTTCTGGTGAAAGAACTATCTTCTCACTTTTTGTAGAACAAACTGTAGTTTAGCTAGAGTTATCTAAAATTAAATCAACTGGGCCAAATCTATGAAAAGCCATTATTTCTCCTTATTCCACCTGGAGATGTTTGTCTTACATGTGAAACCTAACTGGACTTAAGTCTAACTAGTACCCAGAGGGAGCCTAGATGTAGATTCATAGAATCATTTAGGTGGAAAAAGACCTCCAAGATCACTGAGTGCAAAATACCTTTCAAACTGCAAAATGGAGGAAATGTTTTTAAGTTAAATATTTTGAGACATGTAGAATGTGTGAGAACATTTCTTTAGAAATTACCATGGCATGGAATCAAGCCATAATCAAATGAATGAAATCAAAGAACCTTTCCTCTGTTGCCTTCCTTGAATAGTCATTTATGAACCAGAAAGTAAATGCACAAAAAATCTTAAATCACAGCAAATCACACCAGCAAAACTTTGACACTCCTTCACACTACTAAGTGGCTTAGAAGCTACAATGACTGCAACAGGAGATCAAATCCAACTTTACTGGAACAAACTGTGCTTTGAATAACGTTGGTGCAGTGCCACAGAAGTCAATGAGATATGACCTTCACAGCTAATGAAGGGGGTCCACTAAATTTGTCCTAGTCAGCTTGGCTGCAGAACCCCTTTGCACATTCTGTGTACAGCCTCTTGTTTCCTGTCTTGAAATAAGTAAAAGATTTTCAGTTAAAATATAAGCTAATGAATTTCAGAAACACCTTTTTTACAGTAAATCCGCAAGTAAATAATGACAGTACACTGGAAAGTACAGACCAGATTTACCATGCAGACTGACAGAACTTGAATTTAACTCATTGCAGTCTTTAACTTTCTTGTGAAGGAAAGAGGAGGGACAAACACTGATCTCTTCCTCTCTGGTGACCAGTGACGGGACCCTAGAGAACAGCTTAAAATTGTGAGCAGAGGTGTAGGTTGGATATAAGATGCAGGTTCTTCACCCAGAGGGTGGTTGGCCTCTGGAACAGGCTCCCCAGGGAAGTGGTCACAGCACCAGCCTGATGGAGTTCAAGATGTGTTTGCACAATGCTGTCAGGCACGTGGTGTGACTCTTAGGAATGGTGCTGTGCAGGGCCAGGAGCTGGACTCAATGATCCCTGTGGGCCCCTTCCAACTCAGCTCATGCCAGGATTCTGTGAATCAAAGTCCTTTCACCATGGGATCTCTTTGTAAAGGAGCAGATTTACTACAAGGTGTAGGAGGCTGGCAAGCATTTCAGGGCATTGCTCAGTGCACCCTAGTTACTCCATGTGCGACTGCAAGAGCAATCGTGGAGCAGATCGTCATCCTTTGCCTCCTTCCCTCCCAGATCAGATCTGATTCCAGCCCTGCATACAGTAGTGGGTAAGAAATTCCTGAGATGCTTACACCTAGAATTTATGATGTGGCAGACATTTACCCAATGATCCTCTCAAATACACACTTCAGAAATACCTACAGAAATGAGTTTATTTATTCTTAAAGAAACTGATTCAGTTGACAAGGGGAAGGAAGGAGGCAGTGAAAATAATGAGAATATAATAACTATCATTATCCCTAAGTACAAAAGCAGATTAACAGATTATGAGATAAAAAAGCAAATGAATATTCCATAGTTTTAAGTTCGAACAGCATTAAGGTTCTATTTCCTGTCAACTAATTTTAAGTTAATCACCATTAATTTTTCAGAGCTAAATAGCAAAAGAAATAGATTCCTCTATTATTTACTATACACTCTAGTTGTGTAGGAAGTCCAATATGAATGGAATGTGGCGAAAAAGTCTCATCACAAGATAATTGAAATTCTGGCTAGAAAAGACTTACTAATCCATACCCTTGCCACTGCAATTTCCTCTCTTCTATGGAGCATCGGATGAAGTCTCCTACTCGAAAAGTTTAAAAGTGGTTAATTGACTAAATTATTTTTTTAGTGAAGCCTTTTAGCAAGTAGTCTTTAAGTACTTTATGCTATACATCCCTACACAATCAGAAATGCATTATGCATTAGAAAGGCATTTGAGCTCAGTGCAAGAGACAGAGATGATAACTTCTTTTCAATGCAAATAGCTCACTGCTTTCTTCCAATTTTTAACATTGGTGCTGTTTTGTTCAGTAAATGCCACCTTCTCGCATTATTCAACTTAGGCATGTTGAATACTTCTAACTGTGTATTTACAGAATTCTGGTGTCTGAAAGTCCCACACAGGAAAGCAGTCTAAATCAGCAATTTCTACCCTGATCTTGATGGTTCTCAAGAAACCATGAAGTCCTAGAATGGCTTGGGTTGGAAGGGACCATGGAAGTCAGCCAGTTCCAACCCTCCTGCCACCTTCCACTACCTTCCACTAGACCAAGTTCCTCAAAGCCCCATTCAACTTGGCCTGCACTATGAGTTCTGGTATTTACAAAGCATTTTGCACATTAAAATGCTTTCTTTTTGGAAGACTGTATCACTACTGTGTTATCAACAATACAAAACAGTACCAGTGAAAAAGCCTGTACAATGGCTGGATAAACATTAACTTATTCTGCTGAACAGAAAAGTGTACACACGTAGCCCATCAGCTAAAAGGCTGAAGTCAATTCAAAAACCACCATGTTGAAACACCAGTAGAAGGTAGCAGAAAATCACAAGGTGTTAATGTTAATTTCCAAGAGAAGTTCAGGAAAATAACTTCATGCAAAGTCATAATTATATGTCTAATACAACCAGAAACAAACCAGACACTTGCAGGATACCTCAGGTCATCAGATGCACAAAATGCACAATTTGAAAATACAGGTTACGCTATTAAATTTTAATTTAAAAGAGGTAACTGTACACATGCCAGAACAAATTAAGTTCTGATCAACTTTTTCTGCTGACATCTCCTTCTATTAGTGTAAACAGTTGACCATATACTTGAGCAATTTCTTAGTCACACCACAGAAGGAATTTCTTCCTGCTTTGCAGCTCAAATTTTCTTTTGTTTAACATAATCCCATCATGTCTGTCTTTGTCACCTTGGGATAAGAGAAACAATCTTTTCCCTTTGTCCTCTGAGAGCATGACTTTCTGTTTCCTACCAAGTCAGGTTGTTCAGTCCTGTAATGATTTTTGCTGCTGTTCTCGGAATTCCCTTCAATTTGTCAACATCCATCACTATATTCAAGGTGCAATCTCATCACTGCTGTACAGCAAGAAAATCACCTCCCTATGGACAAAGGAACAACAACGCGGCACGTACAGACCGAAGTCACAGCATCCCTTTTTGTAATCCTCTAGCATTGCAGCATGCAGATATATCATTTGCTGTCTGCTAAAACATCAAGGTCTCCTTTGCCATTTCTGCTTTCCAGGTATCTTTGTCTGAATTAGTAACTGTGCTTTAGGTTTATTTCCCTCTCAGATTTATTACCCTACATTTTTCTAGGTCAGATCTCATTCTCTTAGTTAAAGCACATATTTATGCCATGTCCCATTCTTCTTGCACTGTTTTTTAATAATTAAACATTGTTTGTTATTTCAGGGCAGAAGTTGGAAGATCCTTATTAAGATTTGAATAGGATTTGATCAGAGTATTTCAGTCCTTTTATCCTTTTATGTCTTGCATTGATTCAGTTGGGTGCTACACCCATGTTCACTGCTGGGCCACTCATTTTTTTGTCAGTGTGACTGACTGTAGAGTGCCAAAAGGCAGCCCTGGAGCTCTCTCTTACCCTTGCATGTTATCCAGAAAGAAAAATGCAATCACGTTACTAACTGTAGACAATCCACTCCTGAACAAGTCTAAGCCCTTCCACAGTCAAAGGAATTAAAAAATGGACATGTTCAGGTTATAACTAGTCTCATCCCTAAATATGCATCAAAACCAAGTTTAACAAGCTACACCCTGGAAGTGTTTGTTTCATTTCAATGGATATGGGGAGAGTCCAGCAGACCTGGCTGTAGATATGTAAACAGCAACAAACAACTGCAGATCATTGTAGGCATCTTTGACACCATGATTTACACTTCAATTTTTTTCTATCTATTAAAATATAAAAGCATAAAAACTTCTTTAGATTTAGTTCTTGTTTTCCCACATCATACATTTCTTCATTTGTGTAACTTACGACCATTTTTGATGATCCATGTTTAATAGCGAGTTTTACCCAGCAGATTTCTAGGCAGTTATAACAGTACTTGAGTACTATATTCTTCATCCAGTTTTTGAATAATTGCTCTAAAGAATTTTTTTTTCATTTCAAGTCTTGCAACAGATGCCTACTGATGTCTTTCATCCTTTGTAATTTAATCTGAAGTATTCACTTGCTGCTATTCATTATCAAATTGTATCTCAGTGCCATTAGAAATGATATTATTTCAGTATATAGTGGTAACATAAAAAAATAAATGAAGCAGCACAAAAAACAAACCACCCCTCTCATATATTTACTGTCCTAAAAACTTATGTATTTCTCTCAGTGGTATACAGAAGAATCTTCAAGTGTTTCTTGCATTATTTCACTAAGAAAAGTTAAGATAGTTTACCACAACTATAACTGCAGCAGCCAACTGTTCCACAGATTTTTTACTTTGTAAATCTATTACAAACTGAAGAGTTGAAGGTGAAATTCTGATCATAACCTGGCTTCTCAAGCTCTGCCATAACATAGTCCCTGAGTCCCATTAAACCTACCAAATATGAAGACACTTGCCCCCCATATGATACCGTACATTAAGTTTATTTCAACAAGGGAAATCTCTTTAAGTTTTATTATAGGAATAGCTATGACTTTTACTGTTTGTTTAACAACATGGAACATTCCATAAAGATCTGAAACCTTAATTACACTCCTCTACCTAATTCTCCAGGGAATTAATTGGAATAGCATATTAAACATTTTTTTTTTCTGTTCCTAGAAGGGGTCTTCTGTTATCCATTGCCATCTCCCACACTTATTTTAAAATGAGTCAAATCCAATGCACTAAGTAGCTTTATAAGCCAGTGGGCTCCTGCTTTCTCACTAGTCTCAAAAACCTACATTTACAATGTAAGCCGCATATCCTTCCAATACCTGAAATGTTTTTGTAGAAAACAAAACTAGTATTTGTTGCAGTGATAGCAACAAATACCTTATTAATATGTGGTGCTAAAATGAACAATGACTATGCAGTAACAATGCCCTATTCAGCAGGTTTATTCCCTCCTCTTTCACCATGCTCCTATTGATTTCAGTGGTAATCTTTATTGTAAAGCTGTCCTTACAGTTCCAACATGGATGCATGCAAAACTCCATTCCTGTATGTACTTCCTCAAAGTAACTCTTTATTATGCTTCAAGTTTATTATGCACCAGTCTGCAGTATGAGGGTTGAATCTCTATCAATGAGTACCTCATTTCAAGAAGACAATAATCAGAGGAAAAAAATTAATCTTTTAAAGCATATCTCATTCAGAAATGTTGGAAAAATCCTGTTTGATTGTGAGACATCTTGTCATATTTGAAAAAAAAATCCTGATATAGGCCACTGTATGAGACTACAGTAGAATGAGTTTCAAAATGAAGGGTACAGAACTAAGTGAAAGCAGCAACGTCCATTCTGTGTATTTAACTGTTACTACAAAGCAATTTTAATGCCAGACCAGGGCATCTGGATACAGGTCAGCACATCTCCTTGGATTAATTAACAGTATAAAAACTGATAGTATCTTAGGAATGGTGATTTTTTTACTGAAAATGACCACTTTGTATCAAAACAAGAGTTTAAAATATTCTATGTGAGAGCGAATTCCAGACTATCAGCATTAACAGTGTATTTTGGATGGTGTGGGCAGCAGTAGAATAGAATCACAGAGGCATTAAGGTTTGAAAAGACCTTTAAGCCCATCAAGTCCAATCATCACCTTAGTGCCACTGCCATGAGCCACCTTAGAGCCATGTCCCATACATGAACAGACATATCCATGTCTCTTTTGAACACTTCCAGGGAGGAGGGTGTCTCCATAGAACGTAAATATTCTGTTAAATATTTTTTTCCTACTATTCAATCTAAACCACCCCTGGCACAGCCTGAGGCTATGTCCTCTTGTCCTATCACTTGTTACCAGAAGAGAATGATACCCCACTGCTACAATCTCCTTTCAGGCAGTTGTAGAGAGCAGTAAGGTCTCCCCTGAGCTTCCTTTTCTCCAGGCTAAACACTCCCAGTTCCCTCAGCTGCTCCTCATCAAACTTCTGCTCCAGACCCTTCTGCTGCCCTTCTCTGGACACACTCCAGCACCTCAATGTCCTTCTTGTACTGAGAGGCCCAAAACTGAACAAGACTCAAGGTGTGGCCTCACCAGTGCCGAGTACAGGGGGACAATCACTGCCCTGGTCCCCCTGGCCACACTACGGCTGATACAGGCCATGATGCCACTGAGCTTCTTGGCCACCTGGACACTCTGCTGGTTCATGCTCAGACCAGTCAGACAGCCATATGAGAATTTTGTTAAAGGGACAAGTTTTTCCAAACTTTGGCTTTTTTGCAAGGATACATCATCACTGGAGATCAAAATAAAGTCTGTCATGTCCCCCAGGACTAAGGAACAGACTGGATCCATGAAAAGCATACACAGCGGGGAGCGTGTTTATAACCTGCTCTTGTACAACTGAAACTCCAAACATCACGAGTGTGATGTGTGAGATATCAGGAACAGGCTCCTCAGGGAAGTGGTGGAATTACCATCCCTGAAAGTGTTCAAAAAACTGAGTAGATATGGCCTTTTGCATTACAGTATAATGGAGACAGTGGTAGTTTGTCAAAGGCTGGATTTAGCCATGTTGGAGATCTTTTCCAGCCTTAATGATTCTATGATTCTACCTCATCCCACAGAAAGAACCAATTTGAATTACATTTCTGATACAAGAAGCTAACTGTTTTCAAGCAATTGTTTCAGAATAAAACATAAAAGATAAGTATGTTTCAGTGCTTTTAAAATTAGAATAATTAAACTAACTAGTGCACTTAATGTACTTTTCCATTCCTGGAAGTGTTCAAGGGCCAGGTTGCACAGGGCTGTTTTAATGAAAGGTGTCCCTGACCATGGCAGGGGAGTTGGAACAAGATAATCTTTAAGGTCCCTTTTAACACAAACCATTCTACAGTTCTATGATTCTACTTGCATTCTTTCATCAGACAGCAAGACATGCTCACTATTTGTAGATTCTGCTTACAAAATGCATGTATCTGTAGACAGTATTTTTCCTTCAAGTACAAAATCTAAATACAGTTGATCTTGCATAGTCAAGATTAGCAAAAATTTTAGAAGAATAAAAACTAGAAGCCTGCAGTAATCTTCATGAGTTCTTCTAGGAAGCTTTGAAGCCATCCTTAACTTGGATTAATTTGGATCTTAACTAGCATTGCCTCTCCATATACGACAAGAAAAAAATAATTCTTCCAAGCAATGGTTTCTCAGCTGTTAGATGATGAATAGACAAAAAATAATTCATTATCACTAAATGAGGTGGGAAAGCATAAGTAGTTCTGGAGGGTGCACATCATTAGGTGAGAACATAAAAATATGAGACAATAAATTAAGAATACTACAACCCATTCAAAGTGGACATGAAAGCATAAAAACGGTTTTTGCTTGTGTTTGAGTTCTTCCAGCTTGCAGGCTAAAAGTAGTATTGGATCAAATCTGCATTTTCTTTTCCAAATCTATTTTATAAGAATGAGCAATTTTTCAATATTTATTGCAAATTTTCTATGACTTTTTTTCAGACAAACCAAAAATGAAAAAAAAAAAAAAAATCCAGCAACACAGATTTTCACAGTTGAAAAAAAATGGGATGCCAAACAATACAGTCAATAATATCAATAATTATTTTAGGAGACATGATGAAGCAGGCTTGCAAGTGGGTGTCTGTTGCCATTTCAAACCCACAAAAAGTAGGCTGCCAATAGTGCTAACTGAGAGGAAACAAATACACTTGCAACTTCTCGGCACTGAATAGTAACTGGTATTTATTGCACTTAAGCTCATTTTATCTGACTTTTCATTTAATTGCACTTTGCTTCTAACAAGAGTGCATTATATGAAATATTTACTATCTTGGTTAGGATGTCAAGGCACACTTTACTGTCTTTTTAGATTACTGAGCAGTAGATCATGTAGGAATTATTTAGGGTTGCTAAATGTGATGGGGTGAAATTAGAAAAGGAAGAAGTATAGGCAGTTAAAGTAGTCATATCCAGGAAACTGTAAACCATTTCTCGGGGAAGAATAGATCTTTCCTTTCTTCAGATTTTTTCAAATAGACTAAAGGACTGACAACAGCTGTTCAATAATAAATGGTGCAGCACAGAAAGAATAAATCATGGTCTTTGTTGATAGCACTACAGTCTCTTGCCGTAAGCAGTGGCCTGGGAGTCAGAAGCTGTTTCCCCAGCTCTGCCACTGACTTCCTTTGTAATCTTTTTTGGATCACCTCAGCAATTTCACTTTCTCTTGAGTCTCTTACAGAGTCTTAAATCTCTCCAAGTGAGGTCTAACTCTAACTGGGGCTTGTCATCCCTGCAATGCAATGTTATTGTCACTTGCTGCAATGCAAATAATAAAGAAATGCTGTATTTTCTAGTAATGCTCAGACTCTTCATCTTACATCACATTCTATTAGCTTTTTCCCCCCGCCATTCAATTGCAGCAGTATCTAAAAGAACCCAATCACTTACTTGGAAACTCACAAACTTACACCCCTAGAAAACTTAATGTTAAAAAGACTTTACAATCTACAAGTGAAATGATCACAGCTCTCAGAAACTCATCCCTAATCTCTTTTACTCTAGTCCTTCGTCAGCTGCCAGCACCCCACATCTGAAGAGGTCCTACACTTAACACCTCTTATTTCATGACAGGAACAAGACATAACTTTCTCAGGGATGTTCTTGTGCTGTTAGTCACCAGGCTGCTTCTACACTTGAGCAGTGAGAACCACCTCCAGAAAATGTTTCTCTTTCTCTCTATTAATAAAACCAAGATGTCTAGATGATCCCTCTAGGAATGACAATGCTGGGTTGGACCAGTGACTCATCAACTCAAGTGACCAACATGGACTTTGAGGAAACTGTCCAAGAACAGATAAGGATATTGAGAGCTGTGTCTGCTGAATATTTTCCTAGACCCCAATACCTTGTGACTCAGGGAGGTCTTCAGTCAGAGACAGAGATGCTGTGATTAATTTCTTTCAAAGGATGTTTCTCCATGAAGTTGTTTGAAACACGCACAACCACCTAGATAAGTAATTTCCTGATGTCTATAGTTACTAAACAAGAAGCTCAGTCTGTAAACCCTGTATTTTATTGCTGTTTTGCAGCCATTTTTATTTTGACTTCTGGTGGCATTGTACTGTCCTCTCTTTTTTTTTTTCTGTAGGAGAAGACAGCCATGATGCTACAATAACTGTCAGCCTGAACACTATTCAGGAGGCTGGGGTATCTACTTGGAAGAAACTGAATCAAGTGGTCAGATTACTTACAGGGAAAGCAGAGTAACTGAGAATCATAGCCCAGAGACATTGTGGATGTCCCATCTCTGGAAGTGTTCAAGGCCAGGTTGGATGGGGCTTTGAACAGCCTGGTCTGGTGGGAGGTTGGAACTAGACGATCTTTAAGGTCTCTTCCAGCCCAAAATACTCTGTAATCCTATGAAAACTTAAGGCTGGAGGTGGAATTGAGAGATAAGGGGAATGAAAACGGTTCCTTTCTACCAGCAAATAACCATACTTTCTGGGTGTGGCTTGGAGCCAGGACTCTGTTCCAAGTGCACCTCTGAACTCGGCCCACCACACATTCCAGGAGGTTGATCGCATTAAACTACTCCTAGTATTTTACTGAGAATTGATAGCTTGTTCTGCTGATCTATAAACTCCCATTCCATGCAGTATCTGTCTTTTAAATCATGGGCTGGCGTCTTTCCCGATTTTCAACTTTTAAAATCTACCCAGTTGTCATATAACTACTATTTTCTCTCACACTTCCTTACAATAGGACTGTTTTATGCTTGTTTATTTTGCTGCTGTGGGTTTATTTTGATCACAATGGATCACTGTCACGGCATGAGTAATATCTTCAAAACAGCAACTACAATCCCATCTATCATCACAAAACTTCTTGGAAAACAGTAGTACACCTTTTCTCTCCTTCTGTGAACTTTTGGACCAATCCTCATTGTATTTTCCTCCAAATTCAGCACCACTTTCCCTCTGATCATAGGACAAAAAACCAGTAGGAATACCTTCCAGGATAATGAGAGAATGGTTGGATTTTTAGTCACAAGAGCACTCAAAATCTCATGATGGAGATCACAACTTCTTACATGCATTTCCTATTGTTATTCTGGGAGAATAGAGATAGAATAGTATTTTCTTTAAGGAACTTCTTTTTCTTCCTATATTATATCACACTGAGTTCAATATAAATCAATAGAAAACATGTCTTTGTGCTTACAATGGAAGATGAGCTCTCCAATGTACTCTGTTTAATAAGATGATTCTCAGCAAGTTTTCCCATTTGTAAATAGAATCATTGAATCATTAGAGTTGGAAAAGACCTCCAAGACGTCCAACTTTCAACAAATACTCTACACCAACTAAACCACATTATAAGGGTTGAAGCTGATCTTGTGGTCTTGATTTAGAATCCCTTTGGCCAAATTCATTCTTGACAGGGTGGACTCTGAGTAGGGCATGGAGAAGGTCTTGGTGTTTAAGACCAGTATCTGTTACTGAATACTCCTGGGGGAAGCTGGTGACAGAATCGAGATGATAAAGCATACTCTGGAGATCAAAAGTAATAGATGGGAGTAGTGAGGAAGAAAAAAGTCTGCCAAAGGCAAAAAACAAAAATAATAAAAAAAGGCGCAATACTTTTAAACTGCCAAAATGCCCAATCAGCTCTAGTTCCCAGCTCTGTCAGACAGTTTAAATCCACTTCACAGTGTCAAAGCTGAAGTGGAATCTGCTCAGTGCTTAGAATTACTTTTCATTAAAGAAAGTGGCTACTGGGAGTACAAGTTGCAAGCAGGCTTTGGAGGAGAAGATGAGTAGGGAGAGGATCAAGGAAATCTCACAGTGAGGGAGGACTAGGAAAAAGCAGGCTTGATTTTCCTCTCACTTAAAGCAGTTCTACATGTTAAAAATCAGCTGATTTTAGAACAACCTGCCCCATATTTTCAGAAGTGTAAGAACATGAGACCAACTGTGTTCCCAGGGAATGCATTTTATAATATGTACCATCCCTGTATTCTTTTATCTGGCTTTTTTTTTAGCCATTTTAATTACTTTTCATTTCCAGAAAAAAAAGTATGAGTAAATAAATTGCTTTATTAAAAAAAAAAAAGTAATAAAACAAACATTTCCTCAGAGTTCACATTAACATATCTATTATGATGGTATGATAACTAAGTTCTGAATTTGGATTAATATTATACATAGGTGATGGCATATGGCAACAAGGATTAGCATATGTTCCCCCTGAACCTTTAATTCTTGTCTCAATGTGGTTGACTGGCAAATTTATAATTTTGTCTTATCTAACATGAAGTTGCAATGTATTTGCAATAGAGAGGTCCAGCGAGTATCAAAATTTTTGAGTTAAATGTTATACAGTCAGATAACCCAGCTGAATCAGTTTTAAGGGAAACATTTTGTATGATGCTTGCTGATCAAGCAGCCAAGTACTCTACAACCTTAAAGGAGGCTGTGTTTACATGCGAAAGCATGAAAATTACTATCAGGCACAAATATGTATCAACACTGTGTTGACCGGCCCCTGACAGTTGAGGCTATGGCCAATATATTACACACAGATGTACATTTTGTAATGCTTTCATTTAAAAGGTTTAAGCTGTTTCCAAGGGGACTGTTCCAGCTCCCAGACAAACGGCCGCTTGACAGCTCTCCTAGTGCTCAAAGCTCTCATGCAATTTTGTTCAATACACAAAGTGCCTGACTGAAGGAAATTGCTGTTCCTCATCTGATGTTAAGTGATTGGCTTTCTATCTTCATTAATTGTGTGCTACTCAATGCCTCAAAGACATTTTACCTTGTCCTGGAATGTGAACTTTAGCAGCTTTTTGAAATACCCAGAAGGGCTCTGTGGAAATAAGAAGGAAAATCCTAAGTCCTGCCTGCCCATGCCCTTACCCCTGTTAAATTGATTAGAGATTGGACAGATCAGATGTTGTCTCACTAGATGTGCTGAGTTAGTCTTAAAAGTTGGTTTCAGAATTCAAATGAGATTCTATTCCCAAAGACCCCAATCTCATCTGCAAAGGTGAACTAGGAATGGAGGAAAAGAAAAAAGAGTAGAAAAGAAAGAAAGATTTTGTCTGTGAGGGAAGCATTTATATACGATAGATTACAAAATTAAGGCAGTTCCAGGGAAGCATTAGTGGTGCTCATGACTGTAGATTTCCCTGGCTCACTACAGTGACAGATGCCCTCCCTCTTCGTTAATTCCAATGACAATCCTGATACATAGATTCATTAAAAATGGGGTTCAGCCTTTAGAGAAATGAACATCCACTTCTTTCTCGCTCCTCTTTTTTGGTAATAATGAAGAGCTGCTGCACCTCTCAAAGCTTGAAAACACAACTGTGCTGTTGAAAGCCACTATAATGAGATCTCTGTTTGAGAGTCAGGTCTGATCAAATAATAGACCTTCCCTGTTTGTGTTTAAGGATGGGTAAACAATGTCAAAGTGAAACCTAACCAGAAGAAATTGCATGAGCTTCTTACATTTGTGCAGCTGTTTTGTTCCACTGCTATTTAGAGCTTTACTGGTCTGTGGCTGGTCTGAGGTCTGATACAAAGCCACTACTTATTTATGAAGAAAGGTGACTATTTACCTGGCTGACAACTCAGACACTAGAGAGAAACTGAAAACGGCAAGAGCATTATGCCCTGTGGACAATATCATCACTCTTGAAAGACTGGGTGGATGGTGGCATTATGGGTTCTCATCCACTCCTTCCCACACTCCCTGAACAGCAAATGTCTGTGTGTGAAAGGGATAGAACAGTGAAGGCATCATTACTGGGAAAACATACTTTGGGCAGAAGTCAAGCATGAGGGGACAAATTTGCATTGAGAAATCCGAGGAAATGACAAGCATTTTCCAGGTGAGGAATCCCATAATACTTTATGACCCACTGGAGGAGATTCTCTTATGCTGGAGGGGCCTGCTCTAGTGGTGGACTTAACAGTGCTGCATTACCAGTTGGATTCGATGATCTCCGCAATGTTTTCTGACCTAAGTGATTCTATGATTCCGTATATGTTGGTATGCAAACTTTCTGCTCCACCCCCTGAAAATGTTCCGGCCTGCACAGTCTACACCGGCTGAGCCAGAAAATCCTAATAAACTCGAAGGCTGTGGAGCTCTTCCATCTCAGGGACAAGGCTAATGCTCTCCAGAGGCGTTCTGCACATTTGAAGACCTTTCCAGGTGGTTCCACACGATTTACCAAAATGCGTAACTCAACATCCAGCTAAAGCTTCGCACTGGAAGATTTTGGGGGACAGGTTCCTCTCACCCTGACTTTGAACACTTAAGTGACCTGTTAAAAGCATTATCCTTTTGTGGAATGGAAATAATTTATTGATACATAAAGGTGCTTCTGTTCACTGGCTAAAAAGGCAGTCTAGAACAACTAAACTTTTAACATAATTGACACAGATACAATTCAAAAATTAAACAGGAGGAAATCTGATTATTCCTCTCGCAAGACAGGATTCCCTCTAGGACATCAGTCACTGTGCTTCTGAAACCATCTTGTGTGTTTAGTACCCCCACCTGATCTACCTCATGCCATAATCATGAAATCAGAAAAGCAAACACAAAAAATCCTAGTTTTTAAAAAGTGAAAATACTCAGGAGTAAAAATGAACTGAATGTTCAGATTAATAATTTCCCAGTTCCACAAAAGCCATATGATCTAAGGGAGCAGATAACAATGCTGATGACATTTTGTCGACAGCAGCCCAGGAATTCTTCGTGAAGGAAGAACTGACTTTTGTCTTTTCCTTTTTTATTAAGAAATGATAATTCAAATAAATAGCTGACAGGTTTTTATTTACATTTCAGATCTCTATTAAAATATATATGGAAAAATGATATTTAGAAATTTGAGAGCTTTCTGTGTTAGGTGATGCAGAGAGACTGGCTACAGGAGAACCTACAAGAGAAAGACTGATGTTTTCCCAATGCAAGTTGCACAGGAATGGGGATAAACAACCAATCTACTTGGAAACACAATTCCAGTAGCAGTTGTTTGCAGTTATGAATGTACAATCCTATCTTTATATTCCACATGTGGATATAAATTGTCAGCCTTGCTCTGCACTTACCCATATGTCATACCTGTGAAATATTTTATTATATAAACAAAACCATGTTTCACTTTATGGGCCAGTATTTCCATGCAGATCTGACACCAAAAGGGGTGCTGTGCTACACCGTTATTACATCGTCTGTCAAGAAGCTCAACCAGTGCCTTTCAGCATGCAGAACCAGGAGACAGCCCCTTCCACTCCAATCTTGAGACAAAGAGCAAGGTACAGTCTTTCCTCCCCATTTCCCTGCTGTTAAATGAGGGAACCAGCTGTTTCTTCCACAGGGTGGTGAATGTTTGTAAAGTTTTCAAACAAGTACATTAAATTATTCATGAAGAATATAAATATTAATGGTTTGATTCAACATAGCAATAATCTGTCTTTCTTTAAAACTTTATACTATTCTCCATCACCACATCATCTAAAAAACAACCTAACTATATAATATTTCATGAGGAACCAAGAGCAATAGAAAAGTTCTGGGACTTCTTGGTGCTGCTATGGCTTTTCTCCTTGGTAATAATTCCTAGGTTTTAGAAGGGAGAGTTTTCCATTTTTGGTCCTGCTTTGATTTGTGGTTTTGACGGCTGATTGATTTTTCTGTGTAACTGATTTTATTTTGCTGTTATTTGATTTACTGAAGTCAGTGAAGTGAGGGGTAGAGGCCATGTCTGTGTTCTGAGCAAACTTCATGTTATGTTGGAAGGATTTTTTTGAGAGTGTGCACTAGACATTTACTAAGACCCATGCAACTGTAGTTTTCCATCAGTCAAGACTTTGCATTGGTATGATGGAGAAATTGTTAGTTATCAACAGCAGTGCAAAACCAAAGGATGGAGGTGTTATTTATCAACTAAATTAGATGGAACAGACTGCAGAGCATTCCATCAGAAACAATGCTGCAAAACAGGTGTAAAATAGGGTTGAATCTAACCCTTGTTTGATCCCTTGTGCAATGTTAACTACGCTATGAGGCTCGGTAGGTATGCCCAGTGTTTTGCCCCATCTGTACTGAGGGAGAAGGGTGACATCTGAGCTCATCACAGTTGTGAGGACTCACCCCAAGAGTGATGCTCTCACAGGGGCTAAGCTAAACTCAGCTTCACCTACAGAGATAATTTAAATACACAAAAACTATCCACAAGCACTGAGGCCAACTGGCACAGAGCAGTGAGTATCTAAGCCAGCAACCTTTCGTAGTCTCCAAAACAACACAGATGCATAAAGAGACTGGTGGAAATGAGCTCTGTTTTTCTTTTTTAGTTCCTGATCCAGACTGAAGTATTACTTGGGAGAGCACCAGCTGACACAGGCAAACACCGCATCACAGATGCTTCTGACAGTGCAACAGCAGAAATTACTGTATTGTAGTGCCTAGGACTGTTCCCAGACACTGTTTAATTTACTTCTTGGATATAGTCTTCATATTCTCATCTGTGAGATGAGCTCTAACATCTACTGTAGAGGGAAAATTATTCAGTATATGCCCTGACTATGCCAGTGCAGGAAGGCCTGGGAATATTAAAGTAGTTGCCAAACAGTAATGCACAATGTTTTAATTATTCAGAACCACTCTGCCATTGTCACAGAGAAAAGACAAGGGCTTGGCAGAGAAAAATGAGATAAAACCCCACCATCACCAGCAAAACCAAGAGAGAATTTGGAATCCCCAGATGTTTCTTTCCAGATGCTCTCTGATGATGCTGTTGAGCGGGTTTAACTCTTGAGCCAGAGGATAAATACGAAAGCTAGTGTTCTGTATGTACGCACACCTGCACCTTTTTAGTACAAATAGCACAATTCAAGCAGAGGAGGTTAATGATTTCCCACACAATGTAATCTAGTTTATAGATCTGTATAAATGTTTTATGGCAACACTTGATTATGTGATGTCCCAAATGATTTATCAAATAAGCTGATGTAAAAGACCAGCAAGAAATGCTGGGGAATTAACTGTCTCATTCTTTCTGAGGAACAAACAAATACTCAGAGCCCTCAGGAAACTTGAAACCTGTCTGGTGCAGAAAAAAGCTTGCAATTTGTTTGCATTTGATGACTCTCCTTAGTTGCAGGTAGTAGTGATAAATTCACAATTTGTTACAAGTAAAAAGAGGAGCAGGGAAGGTGTGTGCACATTAAAGAAGTTTAATCACCTACAGAATACAGTGGCTGCAAAGCAGGTTTTCTTCACTGTGCTTTACTGCTCAAACTGGTGGGAAAAAAGAGGAAAAGCAGGCTTCATAGTGGACTTTAAAATGCTGAAATAGCAAAATACCAGGAATAGAATGGCAAAATAAAAAATGCAGATTATTTGGGAGAAGTGTATCATCCAACTTCCATTTTTCTGATATTAACAGTGTCTGTCCAGAGAAGGGCAATAATGCTAATGAAGGGTCTGGAGCATCAGTCTTAAGAGGAGTGGCTGAATGTGCTGGGGGTGTCTAGTCTGGAGAAAAGAAGACTCAGGAGAGACTTCATCAATCTCTAGAACTACCTGAAAGGAGGCTGTAGTCTGGTGGGGGTCAGTCTTCTCTCCCAGGCAACCAGCCATAGACAAGGGGAAAGGCCTCAAGCTGTGCCAGGGGAGGTTCTTGTTACGAAAAATTATTAGGAAAAATATTAGGAAAAATTTCTTCATTGAAAGAGTGGCTAAGCATTGGAAGAGGCACCCCATGGAAGTGGTGGAGTCACCATTCCTGGAAGTGTTAAAAAAGAGTAGACATGACACTTTGCAAAGATGGTTTTGTGGGCACGGTATTCGCTCAGAGGCTGAACTTGATGTGGATCATTTGCTGGGAGATCTTTTTCAACCTTGAAGATTCTACAATCACAAGAGACTGGTAATCAGGACTATCCTCCCTAGCGAGGTTACCAAAACACAATGTGCATCTGCGGCACTTTCTGTGCGAGCTGCATCTATGAGTGATGAGCTCCCACAATCTCCTAATGAACTTCAATTGAAGAAATCACAAAATGCTCTGGGGATCAAGATGTTGCTCTTTTAAGCACTTTGGCAACTCCAAGATGACTCCCTGATCTGTTTATTTTCTGCATGCTTGGACAAGACAGACAAGTCACAGACTCAGCACGGATTTTAAGTACTTATATGAAGCATCTGTACAAGAAGTGCAGAGGTTCAGGTAAGTCAGAGAGAAACGCAGCTCATTTGATGATGAAAGCTCCTTTTTTTTAAACCTGTGGTATCCATGAAAATGGCATTTTATGCATAAACAAAGGTAATCTTAGTTTTCTTCTAAACAATGTGCTGTAAGTACCTAGAATAAAGAAACAGCTTACGATTGCTCCTGAGGAAGTTTTCTGTCCTGACAGTGCATGTGCTGGTTGCATTCTTTTACTAGCTTAAGAGAGTCACTATTAAAAGGATGGTACATTATCCCCTGGCCAATTCCATAATTTCAATACATAGTCTCAGGAATATCTGCCATTGAAGAAGCAAATGAATGAGCACAAAAGAAACAGAGTAATGCCTGGGATCTGACCTTTTATGTCAAACATCACTGTAAGTGAAAAAGTGGGAATAGATGCAATATTTCTACAAGAATCAGAAACAGTTTTTGGCAAAGGATTTGCAAAAAAGGCTGAAAACCTGACTGTTGTGTGATGCAACTGAGCTAGAAGACCCATTAGTTTATTTCTCAGTCATTGCAAGATGATGATCTATTTTTTACTTAAAAGGGTAAAGGTGACATATGTATTGGCATGTCACTGAACACAATTCTCGTGCATAAGGTGCTCACTGAACAGAGAGGATTTTACCTAAGCCAGCAAAACTATATTAAGATAGTAGCTTTATAAATTTGGTCATCAGAGTTACTCTGGATAAATTAAAGAGTGTCAAAAGTGTGAGCATTAACCTGTGATTGTTTCCACTATAGCTGATATGGTCCCTGGAAGAGTTTCGATCTAGAACTTAAAAATTATTTTGGAGAATATTTAGCTTGTATGGGCAAGAGAACATCCTAAGAGGGTGTGTGCAAATGTTCAACTCTGTCTGAAGAAAAAGAGAGTTTAGAGATAAATTCTTAAACTGTACAAGTTATCTGAAGTAACACCTTTGAGTATGTCCTTTGATTTAAGCAACATGAGAGAGAAGTTAAAAGCAAAATCAGACTTCAAGAGGAAGTACCGTGATCATGATTAATGCCTGAGAGATAAAGAAAGGGACATTCACTGGAATGTGGTCAACATCATAAATTATAGGCCAAGAACAGAAGAAAAATAAAAGATGGCATAATCAACAATAACTTGCAAAGTTAAACTTGTAAATGTCCAGTGTTAAGAAAATGAAGCCTGCCTAAGCTGTTACTTGTGCAAAATAAGGAGACAATGCTTGCCATCAGTCTTTATTGCCTCTTGACTTCCATCAAGTAGCTCATATAGACAACACAGTCCCAGAGGCAGAGGTCTGTAGGCATCATAGAATGGTTTGAGTTGGAAGGGACCATTTCAACCTTACCTAGTCCAATCCTGCTGCTATGGGCAGGAACACCTTCCACTAGACCACGTTGCTCAAGGCTCCATTAAACCTGGTCTGGAATGTTCCCAGGGATGGGCCATCCACCACCTCTCTGGGCAACCTGTGACAGTGTTTCTCCATGGCTGTTGTAAACTTCTTCCTTCTGTCTAGTTTTACTCTACACTCTTTTAGTTAAAAACCATTACTCCTTGTACCTCTATTGCTACAGGCCTTATTAAAAAGTCTGTCCCTATCTTTGTTGTAAGTTCCTTTCAAATACTGAAATGCTGGAATAAAGTCTCCCTGAAGCATTCTGTTCCCCAGGCTGGACAACCTCAACTCTCTCAGCCTTTCCTCACAGGAGAGGTGCTGCAGCCCTCTGATAATTTTTGCAACCCTCCTCTCAGCCTGCTACAATAGGTCCATATCTTTCCTAAATTCATAACATTTCTACATATTTACAGCTGATGCAGTATTCCATTTCTGACTGTGAACTGTTGATTGCACTAGTTCTTGGAAAGGTACAAGGCATTATGGATCTGTAGGAGAACTGGAAAAAAATTTAAAAGGTGACCAAAAATGTCCCGTACCAATCCTTAATCAGAAAATATTTGATCAGAAGGTGCTCAAAGAAATACACTTTATGCAACTGTTAAACAGTTGGCTGGAAATCACAGTCTGAAGTGGCTATTTTCAAAACAGAATTCCAAATCCCTCTCTGCTTTTGTATATGTTTATGTACACATATGTATACTTATATGTATAGCTATAAATAAACAGTAGGAAAAGGCTGCTTCACTAATACGATGAATGATACTTAATGTTTACAAAAGACAAGAATCTGTGGCTCAGGCTTGGAATCAAGCCATACTGGTTCAGAGTAAATTAGTAGCTGCATGCCAGGAGAGAGCTGGTCTGCTAAGATGTTTGCAGTGTTTTATTGCCTGGATTAATTAATGCTAATGGTTAAGAGAATGATAATCTACTGGCTTCCAAGAGGGAGTCAGGCAGTCTTCCCTGCTCAATGGAGTGTTAGAAGATTTGAAATATTTGAGGCACCAGAGGCTACTAAGAAGATTTATACAAGTCAGTGCTTGAGCTTCCCACTCCTGGAAATTTGTTATTAGAAGGTTTCCTGGAGCTCAAGTGGATAGTATGGATTCCTAATGGACTTTTATTTTGTTGTAATTTCTATGAATTTAAGGTTCTTCAAAAAAACTATGTATTTCATACCTTTTTTAACTTTCACTTTTTAATGCATTATACATAAGCTAGAGGTTTAGTTGTGATTTTCTGTTTTGATCACTTTGTACAGAATCAGCAATTTCAAGTCCTTGCCTAAAGTATCACTACATAACAACCATTTTCATTCTCTTAATATATTTCATTTTTTTATTAAGCTGTTCATCTTCCATTTTGAAACAGCACTGGATGTGTTCAATGAAAGACCAAATCCATTTTGTTTTCCTTTTTGTATGACAGCTAACTCTTCACTTAGACTTCTAGCTCTTGGAAACTGACCTGAAGATCAAAGAGGATCTGAGAAAAGAAACCATTCATTAACTAAAGAATTTAAAAAATTTGAGCCACAGAAAAAAACAAACATATTATGAAAGAGGACTCAAAAATGTGTGAGTGATATTATTAATTAAGATTCTACCATTATGTTCTTGTGGCTTCTTTATATCAATAGAAACTGCTTTTCTACAGAAAAAAAAAAAAAAAAATCACAATTATTATTTACATAAATATTGTAGGGAATATTTCTACTACACTATTTAAAAGAAGACTAAAGACACCCTAATAATAAGGAACTTGTCACTCTGAGGACTGGAAAATTGGTGACTAACTGAATTAGAAACTGAAGACTTAGATGCCATTGCTATATAAATGATCCTCAAGGATTTCTTTTTGTTGTTATTATTTATTGAAAATAGTCTTTTTTAACTGGAAGCAATCATTATAGGTTTACATACGTATAAGTCTAATGAGAAAAAGGAAGTATTTAAATTTCTTATATTTTCCAAACAGTACTGCTGTTCCTATTATGTGACAATGAAAAAAGTTCCTTTAAATATTTCTTACAGAGAAAGTTATGTTCTTGAGGATGGATCCCCTTTTATGACAACTCAACACAGCTCTGCATCTTTCACCTGAGAAGTATGAGACAGGCGTGCAGAATATTTCTTGGCATGGAACTTTATGTTTTTAAGTTCCCTGTATCTTTAATTTATTTCCTTCTAGCAGCTGGCACAGTAGATTTGTAAACCATTCCTGTAACTTCTTTGGATGAAAATTTTATACCTCTTCAAGGACACCCACAAATCATGTATTGACTTGACAGGGGAGGCTGTCAGATTCTTGATAGTATTTCAGTTCCTTTAGTTTTATCCTCTGAGAAACAGTCTTTGTTATCCAAGAGTGGCTACTGAGTACATGTTTTGACTGGCACTGATTCAGGCACTGCTTCTTCCACTGATGCTAGCTGGTTTAGATATCAGCCTACACTTTCAGAAGCAGGGTCTGAAGACATAGTCTAAAAATGACTCTGGCAATCAGATATACTCATCATTTAAAGCCAGAAGAGAATGCGAGATCATTTTGTGTGACTGCACATATGTCACAAGCCATTACATTTAAGCATTACATCTTATTAATTTCAAAAATTCAGTATGACTATACTGTGTAGGTCCAGTTCATCTTGTGTAACATAAGACATCCATTGAAATGCCCATCTTGGATCCTTTGTGGACAAGAATCTATAGAAAAAAATAACCCCTCAAGAGGGAAAACCAGACCAGGATATGAGTTCTTCCTGTGAAGAATTCCTTCTTCATATACACAAAGAGGGCCTTGAATTTTTAAAAAAATACCTGAGAGTTTTAATGACTGTTTCTATACCCTGTGGCTACTGACATGGGAAAAGCCAAAGAATATCAGGGAAATTAAGGAAGTTAATTCCCCAGAGAACAGAAGAACGGAAATAAAATATTTCTGTTATATATTATATATTTATTATATATTATATATTGTATGTTGTATCATTGAATAAAGTCCCAATGCGTCCAATTCTTGCATATAAAATGCAGACTGAAAAACAGCAGAACTTTCTTGACAAAAAGAAGTGAAAACTAGAAATTTTAAGGACGCAAAAGTATAGGAATGCTTGCTGATTAGGAACAACTAAATACACTGAGGTTCTTCAGCTTGCCAGAGGCAGCTGGGAGAGACTATGACTGAGACACAGTCTGGATGTTTTCATGGTCCTTTTCAATATCAGAGCTAGCTAAGAGCAAACAAAGCCAGGTGGCCAGCTGAACCAAAGGGAAGGGATTTGTGTGCATGTGTGTCCCAGGGTCAAACCATGAGAACACAGTCATGCTGCACAGTGTGTAGTTACACGGTGGAACTCAGAAGTCTGATAAAATGAAACAAGGAGCATTTGTTGTCCATCCTCCAGAGATTTTTAAACAAATCTTACAGTTTAACTACCGTGCTTCTTAAATAGGAAACCCATTGCTTATTTGGACAGCGCAGGAGGTATAAATGACAAAAAAATGAGAGAAAAAAATCACTGATTTGAAGCTTTTGCAGCTCCAGGAACAGACACTGTGTACAGACAGAATAGTAGCTCAGGAGTGACGATGACTGATGTTGGGCAAAGTAACATCTGTCTGAGAAAAAACATCTGGAGTGCTGCAGCATTCAATGAGGAGTAAAATTTATCTTTAAGATTTTCCCTGTGGACTGGCAAAAATGTAGTTTTTACACAGAATTGTTTTATAGCAGTTCAGTATAATTATATCAAAAATTTTAAGGGTGCTGCAAAGAGGCTATCACAGATATTCTTTTAGGGAGTTTTGCCGTTAGCGTCACATCAACAACATTCAAAACACTTCCAAAAAGCCACTTGAGAACCAGACCACACCTCATATTTGAGACCAATACAGAGAGACCTTCCCACTTACTCAATATCCAAGGGTTTGGATTCTATTTCAGATATTCTCAGCTGCACCTGGGCCACAATGAAATGCTACAGAAAGCTGTGATCCCACCCTCACAGATGTTTAAGCAGCAGCCTGGCTGATATAGCTCATAAATTCAGAGTAGGGGGTGGCTCGAAAATGCTGCTTTCAGCTGTCCAGTGTGAATGTCACAATGAATGGGCATATGGTTAAAAAAATCACAGACTGTTCTAACCTGTACCTGCAATTGGATGCAGGAGAAAATATGCCTTTCTGTTTTTAAAGAATTACTTGTGTAAAAGAAGTCATATGCCAGAATTGTAGCAGCAGTAACTGATTTCATATAAGCAAATTATGCCTGATATAAAATAATACAGTTGTTCCATGGTTAGGAAACCCAACCTCTGTGAGTTCACTCAACAAGTTTTTAAACATTTAGTGATGTTAAAAAGAAAATGACTAGCTTTAGCATAAAGTTTCAGCTCTGGCAGGGAAAAGGAATAATTGCTAAAGCAAACAGCTCAGCAGCTGGTTTAGTTGTGTTCATCAGCTAGTGGTGATGAGCATGATCCTACCCTGCATTCTTGCAGCTGTAAGGAGAGATGGCCTATAACATAAAGGTACTGGAACTACAGAATGATCAAAATGGAGAGAGATTGGATATCAGGAAAGTTTTTTTCACTGACATGGTGGTCAAGCATTGGAACAAGCTGCTCAGGGAAGTTGTGAAAACATGACAAGCATGAAGATGTGGATGAAAGCATGGTTTAGGGACATGGTTTAGTGGTGGACTTGGACGTGTTGGGTTAACGGTGGGACTTGGTGATCTTGCAAGTATTTTCCAAGCCTCAGAATTCAATGAATCTCTGACCCTCATACATGCTGCAATGTTTTCTGCACAGCACTGCAGCAGTAACGAAAGATGATACTCCTCTGTAATAATTCTGCAGCTCTCTGCAATTTAACTTGGTGAATGAGCAGCTCTCCTCTTTTGATCATCAGATGATGAGTGCCGCCTGTCTAAGTAAGGAGTCCATGTTTTCAGATCGACCATGTACCTGCTGAGATCAAACAGCAGAGTCACCTTTCAGATCAAGCATCATATATCCAGAGACACCCCTGCTATGACAGAAATTACACGTGCCTCTCATGATGAGGGATTTGCATTCATCCATCAGGAGGTGAAAAGAAGACACCTCCCCACTATGTGTTGATGTTTCTGTGATCCAGTAGCCCATGGTGGAGCCCTCCAGCTCCCCACTCCACAAATGCCCACCACGACATAAGCTGTCCATTTATGAGCCTACACTGTCCAGCACAGAGGACAGTTTCACGTCCTTCTCAATGCGTAAAACTGAGGCCAAAGTCCATACAGCAACTACTGTAAATCCCTGTCTTGTGTGTTGCGGCTACTATGGTCCCAGCAGTGAGCAATTCAGATTATTGCTCAAGGCCTAGATCCCAACTCATCCTATCCACAGAACAAAGAAAAGAAAAAACCATGACACACAAATTAAACATGGATAGTAAGCTCTCTGATCTCATTGCAGTGAGTAAAGTTTAAATGATTTTAAATGACTTCTTGATTTGTGAGCAAGAATTAGCATATTCCTGTATGCTAATAAAAGAAAAAAAAAAAACCAAAATCAAAACTTAATCCACCTAGCTCTAACCACAACCTAGCTCTAACCTAACCACACAGCTCTTAAAAGTTGTTTCATATAGTTTACCTTTAAGTCTAAAAAATTCAGCCCATTTGGAAAAATATAATAAATTCAATATATACTAGACTCAAATATCACAGAATCATAGAATGGATTGGGGTGGAAAGGACATTAAAGAACATCTAGTTCCAACCCCACAGTCATGGGCAGGGACACCTTCCAGTAGACCAGGTTGCTCAAAGCCCATCCAACCTGACCTTAACACTTCCAGAGATGGGGTTGCCACAGCTGCACTGGGCAGCCTTTGCCAGTGCCTCACCACCCTCCCAGTAACGAATTTCTTCCTTATATCTAATCTAAACCTACCCTCCTTAAACTAAAAACCATTACCCCTTTTACTGTCACTCCATGCCCGTGTCAAAGGACCCTCTCCAGCTCTCCTGCAGCCCCTTTATGTACTGGAATGTGGTATAAGGTCTCTGTGAAGCTGCCTTTTCTCCAGGCCGAACAGCCTCAACTCTCTTTGTCTGTATATGGTAGACTCCAGTGGCTAACTAGAGACAAACAGGAAATCAGTTGAATGCAGTGTCTCAGACACAGGGACAATATTCTCACCTACCTACAAACAGCAATTAAAATGCCCAGACACGTGAAGAAATGTTTTTTGTTAATCCTATTAAAATTCACCCATTACTAGGAACACATCCTGTTAAATGCATGGTTTGCTGTAAGTGTTATGCTACTGCATTTTACCTGGAATACTTAATTGTTTCCCAAGAGTAGCAAATGGCTAACAGCTCTTCATACAGGAGCTGTGGAATGGTTTCTGCAAATTTCACTGCAGTTCACTGCCTGCATTTACACCAAGTGAAAAACTGACTTTCAATTAAAAAAGAAGAAAAAAAAAAAGGAAAATGCACAGGAGAAGCAGATAAGCTTTATACATCCTACAAGGCAAATGTGGAACTAGCGCTACAAAGAAGAAGCTGTCTGCTGCAAGAGAGTGCAAAGTACCTCAGAGGTGTCAAAATACAGAGGTAAAGAGATAGAGCTTCCTCAGGTTAATGGTCTGATAATATCACTGCTGAGACCTGGAAAGCCATTGCCTCAACATCCATTTCTGGCAAAGTTGATATAAACTCCACAGGGGTGGGGCTAGGGGCAAATTCTGGGGCTTCGCCTGCCAGGCTGATGAAAGAAGGAAAATCTATTTCAGTGCTTAAAAGACTGAGTGGCTTTTGGTGCAGGAGGTCAGACAGATACACGGGTAAGTTGCTGTATAGGAGTACTCTCAAAAAGGACTACTGAAATGAAAACCAGATAAGGGCCTGGAACAAGATCCTACAGTCTATTAATGCCCTGGGATAGTGTAAGAGAGACACATGGGAACTCAGACATAAGGAAAGTAGAGGGGAGTCTTACAGTGTTGACAACAAATATGTTTGTTCCATGGTAGGTAAAAAATCCCTCAGAACAAAAAGCTCTTGCAGGCTGATATGGGAAGAAAAGCCTGTTTGTGGTGAATACAACGGGGAATTTGTTCACTTCGATGCAGACAAACCCATCACTTGAAAGCTGAAGTCGTTGTTTTGACCCTGTTCACTCCATGTTATCAAGTCAACCCAACTGGGCATTTAATCCCCCCAGGACTAAGGAAATCCATCTCTCTCCCCTCTTGTGAAAAAAGGAAAACTGACTGTTCTGGGTGTATCTCCAGCAGACTTCGGCCTAGCAGGTGCTGGATGCGTGCAGCATCCTGCTTGTGGCTGACTGCATTTGGCAAGTGTTGCTATCAGTGCGAAAGAGAAAGCTGCTCCACACATGGTCCTCCACCAGTGTTTTCTTCATTTCAGACTAAATCTGTAGCTAGAAATGGAATTTATAAGTTCTTCTCATAACATAATTTAGAATGCAGTCATTTCTATAGAGCTTTCTGGTACAAAAAGTCTTTCGGGTCACAGGGCACAATGAAACACCAAGACAAGACCGTGAAGCAAAATTAATCAAAAATTACCATCTTGAGAAAAAAGAAAATGAGCACTCTACTCTGATTCTCAGTAAACAATGTGCCTCCATGAATATTTCAGGTGAACACTCTGGGAAGAGGACAAGGATGGGCTCTTAATCTGGTGAGACCCCAAACCAGCACAGAGATCAACAGCAAAAGCATGAGAAATATCTGGCTGAAATCACTTCTTGGGCTGACAATTATATGCAGGATGTAGTTTGCTGTTGGAGCTGGGCTTTTCTGGGTTACAAGGACAGGAAAGACATTCTGGATTGAGACAGTGTTCTAGGACAAGTATCCAAGGTCCTATTCCAATTTTACTACCAGCATAACATGAGCTCCCTTTCATATCATACAAGCATCCTCAGTTCTCTATCTCTGAAAACACAGGAAATTAGTTCAGAGTTAAATAATTCTCTGGGTTAAATAATTTAGGCTTCTAGAAGGAAAAGTCAGCTTGCAAGTGTTTTTTTAAAATTAATAAAACAGTACAGGTATTCAAAAAGTGGCAAGAAGCAATAACCCCACCAGGCACCTTATGTTTTTTAAACACTGTAGCAAAGGAATTCATGTATTTCAAGGAAGGAAAGGACTTGATCTCCCAATAACAAACTGGAGATCCTACCACGGTATCCAGCAAATCTAGTTCTAAATCTGATAGTACTCTACATTCAAGACCTTTGCACTTTGCACCCAGTCCACAGGTCTCACATTCAAACCCCATGAGACAACATCATGTCCAAAATGCCCTTCCAGTCTGGTCTGTAAAAACTTTCCCCTATAATAATAAGGTGCTAAGCATTGCATCAAATATTTCTGGATGGGCAGATCTGCCAGAACCTAGCTTTACCATGGGAGTCCTCTGTCTTGAATGATGTCAGGAGGACATTGCAATGAGTCAGTCAGGAATAACTACACTAAATATTTATTATCTTGAAGTCATCATCCTTAATGAACGATCCAGAAGAAGATGGGGGTCAAAGACAGGATGAAAAGTAGGTGATAATGGTCTTAGGGCAGCAGAGAACAGAACAGGCAAGGAGGTCAGAACACGGGTAAGTGGTTCTATGGGTGCATGGATGATGGGCTCAGAACGGAAAATTAAGGATGTCACATAGCTATGAAAGAACAGGGCGCCAGAAGAATAAACTTTCAGAGCAAGACAGCTGCTGAATGAAGTCATCTCAGAAGGTGTACTAGTGGCAGCGTTTGGGAAATAAAATGTGGTAGTGAAGCCTCTGAATTTACATGGCGGGAAAATGAGAGACAGATGTAGGGGTAGAAATAGGAGTGAGGAAGAGAGAGGAAGAAAACAGAGACCTTGAAGATGGAAAGATGTGGGAATAAATTTTAAGCAAATGTGCAAACAGTAATGGATAATAATAGCACTCAGATGTTTTGTAAGATCTTGTGTATTTGCTGAGGGAACAACAAACTTCAGGCTCAGTAAAAGAAGATGGGCGGGTTTATGAAGGGGACGTTTGTGTACAAAGTAACAGCAGGCTTTTCAGCAGAGGCTAGATTTACATCCTGTAGCAAGGTATCACAGAACAACAGAATGGCTGGTATTGAAGGGATCTTAAAGATCATTCCATTCCAGCCCCCTGCCATAGGCAAGGACACCTTCCCCTAGACCAGGCTGTTCAGGTCCCCATCTAACCCGACTTTGAATACTTCCAGGGGTGGGGCAGACACAACTTCCATGGGAAACCTGTACCAGTGCCTCACCACCCTCATAATGGATTTCTTCCTAATATCGAATCTGAACCTACCTTCTTTCTGTTTAAATCCATTATTCCTTATCCTATCACTACAAAAGAATACATCTCAAAATAATGCCTGTCTGGGAATACTAAACAATCACACACTTCAGGTTGTGAAAGCTCCACAAGAAACAAGCCCAGGGACAAGGGCAGCTTCTGTTTACATCAGCACTGGCACTCTTCTCACCAGTCCTGAGGAAGGACCAGAGCTCAGAAGATGCTGCCTGAGGTAGAGTACATCAAGGACACAGCATTATCCATTCTTGTCTTATTGCCCAGAAACACACTCATCTTTCATAATCAGCAAGACAGCAGCAAAACTGTCTGGCATAGCACCATGTTTTCATCTTTCTTCATTTAACTGTGCTCTGTCCCACGGCACAGATCAACA